>QYTT01079311.1:0-23925 GCA_006980735.1 Dasypogon diadema
ATTCGAAGAATTGAAGTAGTTTTTGTGCAGAGTAGAAAGCAAGAAAAGGTATCAAAACGATGAACTGGCTTTTTCAAACACCAGACGTCAACCTTATCAAAAATATGTGGTCCTATATGAAGTACAAGTTCAAGACAGGGGATTCATAGCTTCTGGCAGTTCTGGTACAAAAAAATTTGGAGGACACTAAACTGTGCCGAAAAGTTAACTCAAAGTAGCAAGTACAAATAATACAAATAATATATAATAATGCTATGTGGTAGCAATCGGAAATCATATTAAAAATTTTTTTATTAAAAATGTTATCAGTGGAAAGTTGTTAGGTTTTCGATTTC
The DNA here is from genome assembly GCA_006980735.1 of Dasypogon diadema. NCBI lineage: Eukaryota > Metazoa > Arthropoda > Insecta > Diptera > Asilidae > Dasypogon > Dasypogon diadema. The sequence goes on from QYTT01079311.1 coordinate 336, forward strand.
AATGAGGCGTAAGATGCTATTAGCAATTCTATCATAGATGTCAAGTTTGGTCTGGATCAGAGATTAACAACCCTATCGAGCACAGGATATAAGTTTATTTTGAATTTAATTCCTTTTGGTTGGGTTAGGATAATTTTCAAAGAGTGACACGGTGGATATGATAGACGACTGTAGAGAAGGAAGAAGTTCGTATCAACTCGTTCACTTATTTCGTTAGTAACCCAATTTATAACTGGAAAATAAAAGTATCCTTTGGAAAAGCACTAATTGGATTGGGCACAAATAGAAACACTTTGCTCTCATAATCAGAACTGCGAGCCCTAAACCACTCTCCCGTACTAGAAAGTATTGGATATCATCTTCTGCGAATCTCAAGAAGTCCTCTCCAGGGTCACTCGCTTTCAAGATGCAATGCCACCACTTAATTGAACACGACTATTCCCTTTTTCAAGAGGGAACAGCCAGGATTATCAAGAACTAATAGGCAGAGAGAGTTCCTTTCGAGGCATATGACATTTATGTCCGGGAGCATTGAAACTGATATATACGCCCAAAAAACTTCAGTCGAATTCCGTCTACTCTAGCCATACCTGGCACATGTGTCGGCTTTTGGTTAAGTTGGTTTTAACCATAGCACTCCCCACAAAATGTTCGAAAACAACCCAAGCTATAAGAAATCCCCCTTTGTGTGCCAAGAAGAGAGAGTGAACGGTAGTAGAACTGCTCTTGACAAGTAAGCGACGGTTCTATAGGAGCGACTCCGCAGATATATCATAGAGCATCGCTGACAGAAAAACACTCTGCCTGATACCCCGGCGAGATAAAAGGTAGCATACTTAATCAGCGCCGATAAAACTCCTTCATGATCTAGATAAATCTGTGCGGGAGCCTATAGGCATTTTATCATTCACATTGCAAATGGTTACTGGCTTCCATTATTTGGCATCACGCGCATCACAAACCGCCGCTACCTAAGGCCATCCGGTGCTGAATTGAAAACCTCTAGAAAGTCAGACATCTCCAAATGCTGAGAAGAACTCTGAAGAACTTTGTTTCCGATTTATGTCACCATGAGCTCTTTTAGTTTCAGACGTGTCTCCAACATTGTTGCTCTCATTACTGAGAGGATTTGTCCGCTACGATCGATCAGGATGTCGAGAGTCCATCGTCATAATGTCTACTCCACATAGTATATTAAATTTTTAATAAATAGCGTTCTTGCATTGTACACCATCCCTGTTATTGATTTAAATGACATATTAAAGATGTTAGCCGTAAATGAGGAAACTCACATGCTTCTTCACAAATGTTGCAATTGAACCCCATTAACTATGTTGTGGATTCCAAACCCCATTATTGTTGTAATTATTGAATTTTGATACCCTATATGATAGATAGGATATATTAGTTTTAATCCAACGTTTGCAACGCATAGAACCAGTAATGCTGGAGCAGAATGAATTATATACACATGCTCAGAATGTGAAAACAACTTGACTTAAGTATGTCCGTCTGTCTTTCCGTACTGAATAGAATCCCTCAAGGTGGGATTGTTGTTCCAGTGTAGGTCTTTTGAAGGACGCCCCTCTGTGTTTATTTTACGGAGAGTAATTATGGGACTATGTAGATGATATCACCATTCTCGTAACACTACCCTTTGAAACCAAACCCAACAGTCTGATTCAAATCGCTACCCTCTAGCAGTTGTTAATTGGACGAACTACTTCGATCTCACTATTAACTACAGGAAAACAGAACTTTGTCTCTTCATCAGAAAAAGAAAATGTCGCTTCAATGATCCTGCCATCTATTGGTTCTACTCAATTGAAACTAAAGGAGTGCATTAAGTTCCTGCTATAAGAATCTAAACTAGAAGACGTTCTTTTAAAAAAGGCAAAGCTCATAGGGTCATCTTAACTTACCAAAGAGCCATTGATAGAAATTGTGGACTCAGAAAACGGATGATAGCCTGGTTATATACCAAAGTCATTCGACCCACCATTATCCATGTAGCTGCTGTGTGTTGGAAGGTTCTGGAGATAGAACGTAACCGCAAGGTTTTAGAGAAAGTGTATCGCCTGTCTCCACTGCGCATGTTAGAGGCGGCTCTGACTGGCACACGGGTACTAAAAGGTATTCTTCATTTTTTGCCTATAGAACTCCATATCAAAAAATTAGCGGCATCAACGGATTTAAGATTGTACAGTAATGACGCAGGCATTAAGTTTACGAATCTCATTATTTTTATGTTCTTTGTTTCACCCCGCTGGGATACACTTTCTTGTTTTTCCATTTTTACATCTTTTTAAACACATATTAAGCAGGAAGATATTTTACCAAGAAGCCATTATGAAGCTTTTGACCCATAATTTCAGGAAAATTGCTAAGCAGTTTTGTGTTTTTAGATATTTTTCTGCGTGTGGAGCTTATTTCTTGGACAGTAATAATCATAAAGGTCAAGTATTTTTTACCTAAAAGCTAAAATTTCAAATTTCTGTGAATTCATCATTTCTCCCAGCAGAGATACAATTGAGTAAACAATTCCAGGAAAAAATAATGAATTGTGATTCCTTATAAATAGTAGCATAAAGCAAAATAAATTGTCTATAAAATAAAACATAAGAAAAAAAAATTAAAGTATCTTTAAGAAGACACATTTTCAGATGGACTAGAGATCGTGTCTTATCCTATCTCTGCAAAAATGCCCACGCACAAATACTGTGTAAAAAATTAAGTACTTCCTAGAATCAGTGAGGTGTTTTAAATTAAAGCTACTGAGGAAGTCAAGAGAATATTCCATTAACAGGGAAGTGGGATATGGTATTAAATATTTACACATTTTTGCATTTGAAATATTTTTCTTGAGAGGAGTGGGGAAACATGAATGCGTGATGTATCACGTAAAAAAAGGTTAAATAAAACAATAAAAATGGAATGAAACTAGAATAAGAATTGCGCAATTTATCACCTTGAAGAATTTTCCGAGAGCCTTGTAATCTAATCCATCAGAACAATTGAAAACGACACATTTTTTGGCAACGGACTTGGCTAAGTCCTTGCATGTTTCGGTTTTGCCAGTACCAGCTGGTCCCTCAGGAGCTCCACCCAAGCAAAGTTTTAAAGCTCCCATCAGTGTCCTATATATTTGGAAATGACACTTTTTATCATTCGCAACAAAAGCTAGCATAGTCCTTTTTTTACCTATAGCATCGGTCGGTTAGTGGGGTAACTACCAAACGTGAAATATTGCCCAGATATTCCATTCCGTATCGAACATCTGTTACAACCATGCTGACGCACACGTACTCCGACTTAGCTATAAAAAAGGGAAAATAATCCCTGAATGCAGAGCTATGAAAGGCTTATCTAATAATTTTACAAATATATTTTTTCTTTGTGGGGGCGAGACCTTACCTTCTTGTTTCCAGTAGTAGCGCAGTTGTGATATCCAATCGAAATCGGTTATGTCGTTCACTTTTAAATCAACAAGATACTTCACCACATCTCGGGCTGAAGTGAAAGAAATAATTTTATTCCATTAGTATGTGGAATAGAATATATATACCATGCACGTCTAGAACTATTAAAGCCTCAATTGTCATTCTTTCTCCACTTTCCAACCGACCTCTTACGAGATTTACCAAATCTCCAATTTGTTCGTTGCATTTTTCAAGATATTTGTCTAAATTTCCATCCGTAATTGCTTCCTCTGCCTGTAAGAATTATTTAAACATAAAGTCCACTGAATAAAACTATAAACAAAAGAAACAAAACTTGCGACTAGTAGAATTAAATTTTACATTTAACAAACTAAATGTTAATTATGCTTATTTGTATTAATTTCAAAATTCCTGTCAATAAAGAAAAACAATTCATTCATCGACAAGAACTCCTAAAAGTGAGGGTTCATCTGGCTTCACTTCTCACACATTGCGTTTTGAAGTTCTAGGCTACTGATTTTAACGTTTACACACAGGTCTATAAAAACACTCCTTCACAAAGCTGAAGCTCTACCATTTTCACCAGTATCAGCATAACAACGTAACATGTTGAGAACATAAGTTTAAGAGAATACTGAAAAATGTCATTTCCCTGCTTTCTGAGTATTGAAGAAAATAAGGCTGATAAAAGACTCACAGAAGTGGAATATAAATTGAGCCAAAGCAGAGTTAAGCAGAACTTGCGTGGAAAGTAAGTGGAACCTATGTGGAAACTAAATGGTGCCAAATGGAACCCAAGTGCAAACTAAATGAAATCTACGTGGAGCCTAAATAGAGCTTGAGTGAAACCTAAATGGGACCTTAGTGAAACCTAAATGAAACACTAGAAATACTAAATTAGTGGGCCTAATCCAATTTTCTCAGTTAGGATTGTCTGAGCTGCACCGGAAAGCAGAGTCAGTTTTACTATTGCAAATAAGCAAATCTGACAGCGCAAGTAACAAGGAGAGGCTATAGCTATCGGATCGGGGATTTGGATGAAAATTTATCAGGTGATTCTGGTAACATATACGGGTCCGAGATTTTGTGCTAATACACCTTAGTTGTTAAAGTATAGACACTTCGCTCTTATAGGGCTTATAATGTATGTACGATAATTTCCGAGAGTGTTCAAATTGGGACGCTCTTTATTGTAGGGATTTAGCACTTTTTACTGATTTTTGGTGAATTTTCAAATGTGCCGAGGCACCCCCAATTTCTTAGAAAATTTGTACGGAGATCAGTAAAAAGTTTGCAATGCTCTTCGACGGAATGAGGATTTAAAACGATGGCAAGCTTAAATTAATAAAGATGTTGGTGTCAAGAGAAGTATAAAGTGATAAACTAATAGGACTTGTCTGGAACTGTTTTAACGTCCTAATGTAATTGGCTAGAGGCAATAGAATTACTTTATTGTGGACATCAGGGCATGAGGGCGTTGGAAAAAAAAGTGAGACTGCGGACCTCTTGACAAAAAAGGGTGCTGAATCTAACTTCATTGGCCCATAGCCTTTTTGCGGTCTATTCAAAAGTTACATCAAGCGTGCTTTCCAATCATGGGAACAGAGTGCCAAACCTTGCACTATGGGTTTGCCAACCTAATCTAAGCGGAGTGAAGAAATTTATAAACTACTCGCGGAAATGTACGGAAGAACTCCTCATGATCAACAAATCGGACCTAAGGATCTTGACAGAACTTCTATTTGGTCACATCTATATCACCTCAAAAACATGGACACAGTTGAAAATGACACGTGTCGATTCTTTTGAGAAGAGGACGAGAGAGCGGAACACATTATTTCGCTAACTTAGGAAAGTCATTATTTCGTCAACGTAGGAAAAATCTTAGGATAGTGTTGATTTCGCCTAATCATATTTTGAATTTAGCGCGCCCAAATATATCATAGGCTATATTAGACGCCTCAATCTTAAACGAGCCTCATAAACTGCTTTAAATACAAAAGATCATAATTGGTCGAAATGAAGAGAAGTGTTCGCAGACTCCTTATCACAGCCCTTATGGAAAAAACCTACCTCCAGAAGCGACTATTTCTGGTTTCTAAACTACTTCCGTTTAGGTTTTGATGGCATCCTTGAAGACGCCAATAGTTAATTATATCCACTGAGGCCTACGATTCAGTAAAATAATATCTTCATGCAAAATTCAAATAGAAATATATGTATATTTTCCTTTATAAAGATATATTGCGTTTTTTTAATTAATGTAAAAATTATTCTACATCGCTCGCCTATAAGGCAGGTTGCACACTGATCTGGTATATTGCAGAGCTATAGCATATCTTAGAGTCAAATACGTGTAATAAGTTAGTGGAGATTTTCTTGCTGATATGCACATGATCATTATTTAAAACAAAATGACCAGCTTTTTTCTGCCATCTCAGATTGTATCAATCGTGCATGGATCTGTCTAAGGCTTAGAAATTCCCCATACCTGTGGAAAGTGTAGGAGCAGAGCTGAGCAAGCAGCAAAAAAAAAGTACTCAAGTACAAGTATAAGTACCAAAGGCCTGAGTACTTTAGTTTAAGTGCAAGTACCGCATGTATAAAAAGTAATTGTAACTAAGTACTAAGTACTGAGCACTTTTAAAAGAACTTTTTTCTAATCTTTATATCATCAGGTCATTTTGACAGCATTGTAAAGAAGATTATAGAGTTTAGTTATAGTTAGTATAAAATAAACACCTTTTTAAATCTATAAAATCCTAAACGTCGGTGCTACACCTACACGTAGAGTAAAAACTGTCACTTCTCATTGAAGTGCAAGTCCGATTGGTATTGAGAAAATTTAAAGCACAAATATAAAAACGAATTGAAAGGCTCGTACATATATATGTAGGTACTCAGAAACACTTAAGCAAAGATCTTGGTAATAAACTAAGTCTTAAGTGCAAGTAAATAAAAGCAAGTCTTTAAATATAAGTCTTAAGTCATGAAAATGCACTTTAGTAGTAGTTAAGTACTTTTTTACTTAAATATGTTGCCTAGCTCTGTGCAGGACTTCCAGATTATTATATTATTAGCATTAGAGCTGATTGGGGTTGAGGCGATAACATCTAATATTGATACCCTGGAGCACCAATATTATGCCTGCCTTCACTTCTACTATCGTGGAAAATTTTCGGATAAAATAGTTAATTTTTTGTAGAGTATTCTATAAATAAAATAAAAGCGACTTTAGCTGCATGTTAAATTTCGAAATTATTTTAAAAGAAGAAGAAAAAGAACTTCGCTCGGGTAGAAAATCATCGAAACGTAGGATTAGATTTTTGCTGATTTGGTAAAAATTTCATCTTTTTGTTTACTACAAAGACGCAATTTAAAAGGAATTAAAAAGTTTAAGTGAAATAACTTTTTCAATTTGTTTAATGTGCTTATAAGCCTCATTGTTTACCAAGCAATCAGTGTAAGAGAGAGTAAAAATTATTGCACCGTGTTAATTTTACCGTGCAAAAATATTCCCTTTTCAAACAGAAATAATGAGATTTCAACTACTTAGTAGCATAATCCTGGAGAGATATTTATAGCAATGTTTTGATCTTTTCAAAGTAGTCAGATTCATTCCGTGAATGGCATAAATGTAGATGCCCTAATGGTCGAGTGGTCTCAAACAACCGACGTGTGCATGGATTTGAGTACGTCCATATTATGAACTCCGCAGGCATACAAGTTGCACTAGGTTGGCTAATTGCGGTATATTAGTAGTCCCGGGACTTCGGTGCAATCAAGTAAAATTGTGCAGCACGTCCTTTATAGCAACGCTTATAAAACACATTTTACGTATACACAGTTATACATCTATATATGTTTTCTTTTGCAAGCTACCATCCGCGGATTAATTCAAGTTGAGGCGCTATGATGCCGTTTGCAGGATATAGGACTGACACAGGAGTGCACGTAATCACAGCGTAATCACCAGAGATGGATAAAAGAAAAGCCATTTGGAGTTTTTGCACCTCTGTTGATTACTGATATAGAGGGTATTTTCATTTCAGGCAATCAGTCGGATCTGAATTTAAGTGGAATAAGATTTCTGGATGAACTTTTAAAAGTATAAAAAGTGATATCAAATGAAAGACAGATTTTAAATGGGACAGATTTTAAATTTTTATAAAACTTTTAGATTTACCTCGTAAGTCCAGGCCATGCAAGATATGCTTTGTACAACTTGTCCAGGCCATAGTCTTACCCATTGAATTCTTGCATTTTTTGAATAGTCTTCCCAGGCAAATTTCATTTGTTGCTGAACACTTTCTAGCATAGATCCTTCAACTTCCTTCAACCATATTTCCACGAGACCCTAAAAAATATATAAAAATAATTAATTTAATTTAATTTCAGGATTACAAAACTTATTATGAAACTGAGAGGGCCTTTTTTAAATGATAAGAATAACATTTATTCATCAAAATATTTTACCCCTTTCCAACTTTAAGCTGTTTCTAAAATCGCTTGCTCACAATAAAATCTAAGTATTGCAAAATAATCCCTAAATCGCACAGGGGATATATGGGGCTGAAGCAATGTACAATCGAATCTCTGTAAGTTGCAGCTCAGGCGCAAAATATTATAAATAAATTATACTTTGAATTATTTTTGCAGCACATACTCTGATGTATTGTTTCCAGCAGAATCCCCGCTACCTCAAAAATGACGAATTTTAGACCGTACAATTTTCTTTTTTACTTTCCAAGGCTTATCACGTTCTATCGCATGGCAAATTAAAGCCAAGGGCGGGTTAATGTAGCTCGAAAACGATGGTCGAACGATCGAGTTAATATGTAACGCTTACAACAGTTCAGTCGTTCGAAAATCGTTTTTGAACTACACAAAGCGGCCCCAAATTATCTTTTACAATTGAATTATAATTATTTCTCTACCACTCAGAATGTAACCAAAACACATTACATAACCTCTTTTATATCAGCTGATGTTAAAAAGCAAGATCAGGGGTGCTATTCTCGAATCGTGCGGAATGAAACCGTATAGGAAAATTCACTACTTCCGAACAATTTTGAAATTTGTTTCATATACTGTACTTCCGAATGAAAATCATTCGGATTCAAAACGAATGACTAACCTCTGTTGGGAATTGCCAATTTTCGTACGAAAAGTAAGTATTTAAAATTCATTAAACCAAGTATCTTTATGAAATAGATAAATTTAAAACTTTATATATTATCTTTTTTGAAGAATGTCTGAAGCAAAGCAATATCTGAAATGTGAACGATAGGTTTTGAATGAGTGATACATACAGTTGCCTATTTGCGTGTATAATTTGCTCATATTTGATGGAAAATGAATTCTCTCGTCGAACATCTGATTCTAATGTATTAAATCTATAACTTCATTGATAATACGGCTTACAGAGGATTGATTGAGATGGAAATAAGGATTCTCGGCAACGTCTAGTTGATAGCTACCAGCAACAAAATATCGTAACGCACACAAAATCAATGAATAACAAAGGAACTACAAAACAATTTAAATCAACTCACTTTCGCTTCACTATCAAGCGCTGATGAACGTGAGGGAGACACCATAAATGGCGACAATTTATCTACTAACTCGTCAACCATGCGTTTTTTCAGCCTAAATAACTTCACAAATTTCTTTTATTGAACGAAATCATGCGTCAAGGATCATCCATCAATTCCGCTTGCTCAATAGCAGCTTGAGAAAGTATAAAACTAAGCTCTTCCAATCCTTCCATTTTAAATGAAGAACAAACGGCGTTTGATGGAATTGGCAACAAAATCTTGTTGTCCAAATTAGTGGATCAATTCGTACGTCCCTCATCTATTACCAAATTAATGGAAAAGTGTCCTAAACACTAGAACACAATTTATGGAGACAGGTTCGGGTATTTTAAGTTCGTTGCCATTAACAAGAGGTGTTCCACAGGGATCTATTAATGGACCGTTAATATTTAATTTGTTAGCAAAATTAGTAAAGCCTACCAATGTTCATTTTTACGCGGACGACGTACAACTTTACCTTAGTTACCCCCTTGATAAATTTCAGGAAGGAATGAACGGTATTAATTCAGATCTAAAGAAAATATTCGGATAATCAGTTCATTTTGAATCCTAATGACTCTGCTTGTGTAGTATTCAATGGATTTCAGGATTATTTTTCTGATTTGGCTTTTGCGGTAATTAATGATGTACCTATTCCGTTTATGGTGAAGGCAAAAAATTTAGGCGTAATATTAAATCCAACTATAACATACTATGATCAAGTATATGAGATAATCAGTAAAATATTAGTACTCTACGACGCGAGCGATAAAATTTTAGGATAAAGCTTGCGCTCGTGAGCGAGCCGTATAATAATATCCACTTTTGATCTTTAATTTTAACAACGAATAATTCTATGTTCATTTCCCGTGAGCCATTATGAGCGCTCGACTCTCGCAAGCCTATCGTGTACGCCCACGAGCGAGTCTTTCCACAGCTAGCACAGCTCGCTCACGAGTGCTTGCGTTTATGAAAGAGAGACAACACAGTCCGCCGCTCGTGAGTCGTGAGTTCTTGGTAGTTGCTAAAATGCTAATGCTCTCGAGCCAAAAACGAGCAGTGAGCCATTTCCTGTGCGCTCGTGAGCGAGCGTTTTCGCACCCAGGTTAAATATTACCCGACAATGCACTCTTATTGAAAAGCGCATCGTTCTTTCTTTGCATATACTGTGTAAAAGTGAAATAAGTTACCTATAACTCTGCAGAGAATGGGTTATTTTCCATAAATATCTTTGAACGAATTTTAACGTTTGTAATTAGCTATAGACTGTGTCACGGTAGGCTACGATCTAGGATTTTTTTGTTTCTTTTACAAATTTTCTTTTTTTTTATATATATATATTATGTCCTTTTAGAGTTTAATAGTGTTATGAGCTTCTGAATGTTGGGAATTTATTATTGTTGTAGGATAATGGTTTGGATTTAGTTAATTATACTTACCCCCATCCCCTATTTGATTATACAAATTTATCAGATTATTTTTCCAACTTTAGTAAAAGATAAATGCCAGAAAGATTATTATCTTATGTACATCGCAGCGAAGATAAACTGAATTGAATTAAATGGACTAAAAACACCTTTAGAGGAATGATTGGAAACAAATATGTTTTCTCAGGAATTACAGGAAATAGGCCTCATTAGGCATAATTAATTTTAAAAAACTAGGCAGGGTGGTTTAACGATCTGTTTATAATGAACACACCCAGGGTGCGCAGGTTTATTTTCAGAATTAAATTATTGACTCAGAGAAATTTTAGATATTAACTGATTTTTCTTGTAGTACTTACGTTTGCGGCATTTGGATTAACTTTCCTAACCATTTGTACGACTTCATTTTCAGCGGAAACCATTGCTAGGATATCGAGATTGTTATCAAATTTGAGGGAATAAATCTACGAGTTGAAGAAGCTGTAGAAAATACTGAATCATATATAACGAGATAAATATTTACACCCTCAAAACATTTTTTAAGATGAGGTTGAACACGTAACGGGTCTTTAGTTTCTGATAATATTTCCAATAATTCATCATTGGATAAAAAGAAAAATCTGGCAAAGTAGAGCCGCTTTTGTTCTAGATATGTATTTAGTCCCTTCTGTACTCCCTCAAGATCCTTCAAAGCTTTCCGGAAAATGCCTAGTAAGTCTGGGTAATCCGTCGCCTTAATTACGTTTCTGTTCTGGTTTGTAAACTTCATAATTTTTCTCCAAATTTTATCCACCTGTAAGAAGAGAATAAAATTTCACAATTCGAATTGTAATTTTTCCACTACCGTTTTGAAATTCCTGCCTTCAACAGGCATTTGCCTCATAATGTCCTCGGAACTGAAAATCGGTTCCAAGTACATCCAAGTCGACTGCACCTGTACCCATGCATCTAAGATATCCTGCATTGAAATAAGCTTCTCTTCCCAGTCGTCAGCCTTAGTACCCAGAGCCACTATAAATGGAGATCTTCGCATTGCTTGTGCCTTCATAACCTGGTCGTCCAAAATGGTCTGGATGTCATCCAGGGAAGAAAGAATGTATGCGTCGGAGTCTCGATAAGGAAATACCTCGAATGCAACATCTTTCCATTCTTCTTGCATGGAGACAAGCTGTTTGTTTAGCTCAAATTCTTTGCCAGCAGCGTTTGAAATTTCCTCGAGTTGCGGTAGGATATTCATTATGTCAATGTCTATCATACTCTTCAAAGACGGGAAGAGATTTGGATTGACGGGCTTTTCTAGAATTTCAGAGATAAGTTCCCAGTGGCGCGTTTCTAAGCCTTGCCGGCAAATTGCATCCAGAACTGGAATATATATCCTGAATTTGTCAATTTTAAGTCGAATTTGTTCTGCAGCTCTTTTAGCTGAAGCATTCCCCACAAGTTGTCTAACCAGCTTATAAACTATCTGCACGGAAAATTTAGCTGACGAACAAAAGCTCATTTGACTTTAATCGCATCCTCACCTTGTACATGTTTTCAACCTCATCCGCAATTACATCAGAATTCAAGTTGATGAATGGTCCATACATCCTGAAATTGAACGTGAATATTTTATAGAGACCACTAAAAGGATACACTTTTATATACGTTGTTTTTCATACCGAAATTTTTAAGTACTAAGGAGAATATATCCTCCCAATTTTGCAAAAATCCTAATTTTGAACTTATGAATTAATTAATTTGCCTTCATTACGTCAATGGGAGGCATTTGATAATTAAATAAGGATGAGAATTTTTAGTTATTTAGTGAATTTTCATTGAAATAATTATGGAAAATACTAGCTAAATTTAGAGATTGCTTGCTCTTGAGTTGAGTGCTTGTTTCCCAAATTGCTATAATAGCAATGGCTTCAAAGATCCATATCCAATGAGGCTAAAATAATACCATAACTCTGTTTAAGACAGATCTCTACATATATGTATATATATTAAGTTTTCAATTCAGTTTTAGATTAACTGCGAGGTTTTCAAGGGTATGCTGTGAAACAAAGCTTAATGTGTCCATACATGGGAGAAAATCGGAGAGGTTGTTCTAGGAGCGATTCTCAGGGAGCAAATGGACAACATAACAACGGCATCGATATGACCCTCGAAAGAAAAGCGGCTGTTTAGCATTTACAAAAATTCTTCGTTCTATCCATTTTATTTGAAGAGCGACCATCGATAGTATAATTCAAGGAAATAATACTTTTCTTACGTGTAAAGTCCTTGTAAGTGCATTTATCAGTGTTTAATGGCATTAATTCTAAACACGCCATATATGAAAAACATCGAGATCGGAATTTTAAACAAAATAGTAATGTTCCGATAAGATAGCATTGATGATTTTGTTATCCATCATTAGCATAATAAAGAATTCTCAAAGTGGACAGGGACAAAAAGACATTAGTTATTGAAATAATAAAGAGAAGAGGACCTAGTTGGCTGCGTTGTGGCACCTAAGATAATATGCATATAGATAAGTTAAATAAATAACAGAGAACAGGAACGGTAGAGGCACTACAACGTTTGACACAAAAAACAGGAATACCCTCGGGACCGCATGACAAGCCGTCAATAATGCTGGAGATATGCTTCGAAAGCAAAGCTCCTTGAAGTAATGTGTACAAAGGCTTAAGAGAATTCATTGGAAGCGTCATCAAGATGGTAAAGTCTTTGGAACTATTATCACATCCGTCATCAACATAGAGTTCTACTAACAAAGCAAATAAAAGCAATCACCAAAAAGATTATAAATCGTCTAACGATTGTCACTAGATATATTGCCAAAACATAGCGAGGAAGGTATTCATCAGTGATGATAAAAATCCAGAAAAATTTTGGATTATCGCATGGTACTCAAAAAAAGGCTATAAGAGAATCCCACTTAGCAACATATCGCAGACGTGGTGAGGAGTGAGACTCATGGAGATGCAAAACCCCTTCCAGGTTTTTTAAAGATCTTAACGTGCTTTAAGAAATTAATTAGCCAAAATTAAGCATTATATGGGCCACAATAGTTATGAGTTTCTCATAAAAACAAAAATAACAGCAATGTCAGTGTTACGCCCATCACATAAATTGGACTAATCAGAAGTCTACAGTCTAGTCTAGCCTAGAAAAATCAGTTTTTGAAGTTAAAATAAATACCAGAAGAAAATCAGACGAAAATCAAGGTGGTGAGAAGATTGCGGAACGATAGGAGACTGGCAGTGTAATATGGACATACAGCCCGGCTCAGTCTAAAAGCCTACTATTCTCGCTGAAAAAACTCTAGAACTGCGATCGACAAGATAATAGAAAACTAGCGATTAATGAAACGCGTCGTCGAAGAAGGGTAATTGACCATAATCGCCTGAAGAAGAGCACCAATTGGCGGGAAGCAAATTAGAGTCCCCAAAGAGCAGGACTCACTTACCAGAGCGTAGAGTGCTAATAAACTTCCTGGGGCATTCAGCGAGTTTCACATTGATTGATGGTGAAGCATTGGAAGGAACGTAAACAGTCGTGACGTATACATTTGTATGCCGTAAAGCAACACACAGGAACTTGAGACCGTTAGAGCTGAGAGCGGTGAGGTCCTATGATGTTCGCGTAATCCTCATAGAAAGACTCCTCGACCAAAATTCCATCACATATCTGGGTCTGAGTGAAGCAAACGGTGTCAAAGGGGTCATCAGCAGAACTATTAAACAGGTGCCTTATTTTAGAGTGAAAACCAGGTAAGTTTGCATAGTAGAAAGAGAGCTGCCTGATAGGTTTTTGATATAGATGGGGAAGCTGACTTAGATCTATGGACAAACTTACGGACAATAGAGTTCTTAGGCCAAGTCGAAGGAGAGCAAATAGCCGAAAGCACGTCGTCTGGTACCAGAATTTTGAAAAACTAAGATAAGCTGCGCCGATTCCCTTATGACGTGGTTCGCTTTCAAGCGATCAAATCACGCGGGCCGACGATCTCCTCCTCGGTCGGGAAGTGACAGTATTGCTCGGTGAGTGTGAGAAGCAGCAGCATCAGTAAGTATTTTGTAGTGAGTCAAAACCCTTGGGAATACATATAAACACAAGCCATGAACCAGGAGCCTTATTCACGAATTCGACTCGACTAAAATATTGGTCGTTATCGAATTTTCGTAATTCATGAATTCGATACTCGTTAAGATACCATTCGATATTCGTGTGAAACTTTGACAACACAAATGTCGTATCCAAGGGATGAAATTTTCGTTAGGCTTGTATGAAATTCATACTTTCTTATGGCAATGCTTTAAGTTCTTTACGATCGAATTCATGAATACGAAATTAATACCGAATCGAATATGATATTCGTATCGTATTAGTAATCGAATCGAATTCGTGAATAGGGCCCCAGAAGTCATCTACCTTATCGTTCCTCGAATTCAGCCAAATTGCACTCATTCTTATGAACAACACCACAAAACTTGATGATGGTGCCTAAACTTTCCATTATACGATAAAATTATCTTCTAAGTAACTAAAGCCTGGTTTTTAATATAATATTCCATATTTTACAAAATTACATAGATTTTCCAGCCCAAATGAAATCCCAACAATTTATTGCTTATTTTTTATTATCAGCAGCAGCCAGCAGAGAGCGAGTCATAGCTGACGCTCCATTTTCAATGAAATTACATGGAAAATTGTTAAGAGTTTATTTCGAATGCAAAACTAAAAAAAAATCCCTTCTCCCACAAGAATCAATGCAATTTGATCTAAACTATAGTTCCACAGCTCCTAGTAGTTGTGTGTGTAACTTTCTTTGGTTCAAGGCTAGTAGAGTATCTATCTCGGGGGTGGAGAAGTCTTAGAATACTCATCAGAATTAAAGACAACCAATATTAAGATCCAGCGAAAGTGACGCGCAGAGCCAAAGAGACATTCGAGGAATATCGAATCTGACTTTTGCACTCGGCTCCCTTATCGTTCTTCTGCCAAAAGCCGTCTTAGCCGATTCTCGTCGGGAAATTTCCCGGCAAAACCCCAACTTCGACGTCAATTGTTATTTCGAGCTTTGTTTGTAGGTTAGCTGGTTAATGTTGCCCATCGGTCTGCCGGTGACAGCCAACCTCTTGCTCACAAAAGGCGGGCATTCATTCGTGCACAATGTGCTCCGCCATCTCAGGGTCCTACAGACGCAACCTGCACGTATCATCCTCCAGGGTCCCCGTCCTTTTGTGGCGGCATCCGAAGCTGCCATGCCCAGCAGTTAATGAAACTAAGCATCGGAGTGTTTCTCGCTCCATGTTTAGAACTTTCCTTTTGGACGTTCCACACAACAGCCTAATCACTTTCCTAGCCTATAGGCACGTTGTCATATTTCCCCGCTAATTTTGGTGTTTTTTTATGACCCATTTTTCAATTAGGCCCTTCACTATTCCTCCCCCAATGGCGAAAACGGTTCCGGGCCTTAGAACTCCTTCTTTGCTAAGGCGTCAGTTATTTCGTTCCCTTCGATCTCTATGTGTCCTCTAAACCAACAGAGTGTTACCTCATTTACTAAGGCACACTCATTGAGTTTCTGCACACATTTCACTGCTAGAGAAGAGTTCACCTCAGTCCGATCCATGCATCTGACCAGCGGTTGTTTGTCCAGTGCAATGAATATTTTACCCCCTGGCCCCTGACCCTTCTTTAAGTAGTCTAACACACCAAGCATTTATGCTCGGTAAACCGAGGTGAATCTCCTCAGGCTAACATACCAAGGCAAGTTTAAGTCTTCAGAAAATATCCCTGCACCTGCCCTGACGTCAATCATAGGTCCGGGAATATAAAAATATCGCCAGGCATGGCCACCAAGCCACCAGACTATCGCCATGAGTGAGAGTGGATATAACCACCATTGTGTATATTCAATGTGCTGATCTCTCTCTTACATTGATGTAGCACGGCTTTCTCCCTTTTGATCTTTTCCTTAACGTGATGTTTTCAGGTCAGTCGTAAGTCCAGGTGTACCCCCAGGCTTTTGATCTTTCCAGAAACGTAGATCTGAGATCCGAAAAGCGTAAGCGGTACAAAAGCCAGATCCTCAGTCCTCCTAGTGAAGACTATCGTTTCCGGCTTGTTCACATTGATGCTCCGTGCCGTGCCGCCGTGTTCCGCACACCACCCCTCCACCATTCGGAGAGCATTCCTCATGATGTTAGCGGTAATGGATAAGAACTTTCCTCTCGCCACCAACACCACGTCATCCGCATAGCCAAAGACGTGAATTCCCGTCAAAGGATTATGAGACAGACAATGCATTATGTGAGTTAGCATCGCACCCAATGACCAGTCCCGTGCTTTTCCTCTCATCACCTCCCTTGTAGGGGAAGGTTCCGGAACATCGTAGAGCAAGTACACAGAAGCCGCCAAGAAGGCCCGACTTTTCTCGCCCACCCTCTGACAGCTGTAAATAAGAGTAGGAGAAGATCTATAAGGCCGCAGAGATGGTATGCATTCGGAACATAATCCATCTTTTCTTACAAAATTTAATAATATTGGATGGGCAATCTCTACTTATCTAATTCTACTATCTTTCTTCTCACTCTTACCATAATTCATAATTCTTCTCAAATTCGTATGCAGTTTTCCACAGTTTTTCTATGGGTTCCATCTTCTCTATGATTTCTGCCAGAACTGGGAAGAATGACTGATCAATCTGGAGTAATTGTTCGTCATTGTTAATTGCCCTTGCTTCTCGACTGCATTTCTGTGAAATAATTTTAACAACTAATACACATTATTATGACCTAATGACAGGCCTTGGAATTACCTCCAAAACATCGAATAATTCACCAACAATGTCGACCTTTTCTTTAAGTTCTTCCAGGGTTAACATTTCTCTTGCTTCTCGCATTCTAAATGCATCCATTCGACGCTTTTCAGAAAGTATATACGCTTCAAATTGGGTTCGTCTTTCCCTGTTGTGGAGTAGAATAATATAATTAAATTCACTTTGCATATACAGTAAAACCTACTTAAGGGCAATCTCCAAGTTTTCGCGAACAACATTTAGTCTTGCAGCGCTCAAATCCAGCACCTGTTCAAGTTCAGAAGGCAACAAGAACGTACGAGTATTCAAATGGATATCATCACCTGCATGCACAAAAACATTTGTTGTATTGTCTTGAAATCAAAAATATTATATAATTTCATTTTGGCAAGCACTTACTGCCCAGGGTTGCATAGTGTAGCAAGAAAATAACCCTTTTGGCCACGTTTTTAATCTCATCCTTTATTTTGAAGATTCTCTCGTCCCTGCACTCGTTTAAGTAATTCTGAAGTGCCACCACTTCAGCCGTTTGCTCTGGTCGTTCCCCAGCCTTCATGGACATTTCCTCTAGCTCATCACAAATTCTAAAGTGATATTTGAATTAAATTCAATTACCCATAAAGGTTAATTTGAATATTATATTGGTCTGTGTACGAACACAGATTTCCAAAGTGTCGCCCTGAAATTCTGGCAAGTGCGACAGACACGGAGACTCATCCAGGTGTGTATCTCAGCTTACCTTCTGTTCTCGTTCTGGTTCAGAATTTTGAAGTAATTTGCTATGAAGTCGATTATTTCGTGGACTAGCATGTTCAGTGTCTCGTTTGCATGTCGATTATCGAGCATGAATAAATTAAGAGGGATGAAATCTCTAAGGTAATAGATGCCCTCCAGTAATTCTCTCAATTTTTTCATTAGATCCTCGAAAGCCTATGATAAGATTTGCTTTCAATCAAATTAAATTTATGCATAATCCTACGCGTCAGTTCACTTAATATACGAAATTTCAAATTACCGGTAAATCTGGGATGACTACTTGGCTGAATATACCCTCGGTGATCGCCATCATTCTGCCTCTCAGCAAGGGGCAGTAGTATCTATATATTGGGTAGAGGTATGTTGTGGGCCCGGTCCAATTATTTTGGACAATTTCCCTGACATTTTCGTACAATTGTTGCATATCCACATGTGATTCATGAATGTAATGAAGGTAGCCACGTTCATCTTCACCTGGAATGAGGGAAGCTCAAATATTTGGAAATATTCTTTAATGAGGGGCATAGAAATCTATCTCGGAAAATAATTGCCCAAAATAGACCAAAATTAACAAAGATTTAACTACTATCTGGATATGGTATTACTAAATAAAATAATGAAGCGCAACAGGCATAGAGAAGCTGAGATTTAACATTGTCAAAAGTAGTAGTATAGTGAATATTCCCAATGTTGATATAAAGGTGACCTGGACTTAATGGAAAGGACACTAGTTGATATCTTGGAAACAAGAAAAGCAATTGAAACTGGAATTCCGAGTGGATTGATTTCTTGAAGTATTCTGAATTCCCTTATCCTCAAAAATAATAATTGGCACTTCTAATATAGTGTTAAGCCTTTAGTTAAACTCGTATAGTATATAAATAACAGTACACAGCAATTTCACACAGGAAAATGTGAGAGCCTGTGGAATCTTTGAGTGAAGGATTTTGCGATATATTTATGGTGGCGTCAAATACACTTCTTTAATGTTATTTAATAGACTGCAACCTCTGGAAGTGTTACAACTTTGTCCTGAAAATTAAGGTTAATTTGTCAGAAGGTTTCTAAAACCGGGGATAGCACAGAATCACTCAAAGTAACGCAATTTTTAAAATAATAATAATAATGAGTTTCCTTTCTAGCCCAGAAAATGCACTTTTTAGCGAGGAGCCAAGAAACATTTACCCACTTCCGCGTTACGCGTTCACACATCTTGAGATTGGCATCTTGTCCATAAGGACAAAACAAGCAGCCAAAATTGCTGTAGTGGTACCACCCAAGAAACATAAATGACAAAGAAAAGATGATATTTTAGGACATGCTTAGAGACATTCAGATCAAAATGTTCTACAACACAATTAACGGCTATGCACATGCGATTGATGGGCTCATGTCTCGCATAATTAGTCCTCGAAGAGTTCATATGTAAAAAAGGAACGACTCTCAGGCAGTGACCCTTAACCATAAAGGAAACCCTCCCACGGAGTCCCGGAGAGTCTATGTAAGAATTTAATAGTTTGTTGACAAAAACAATGTCAGTAATTCTAAGTTGCCACTCCACTGAAGATCCCTGAGAGTAAACCTAACGAAGCTGCGCTTGACGGACTCTATGCGGCCAATGTGGACAGCATAGAAAGAGCTGCAGACTTGAGATACATACGCAAATAGCGGCCTCGTGAATGCGTGAAAGAACTCCCTGGACCACAGTTTAAAACCAAGTATGGTGTTACCTCTAAAAACATTATGATTACTATGAGAAATAAAATCCAACTTGGAATCAAGAATGACACTAAAATCCCTAACGGACTTTTAGACGAATGTACGGGTTTTTTGTAGTCAAGAAAAGGCCACTGAAAATATGACCTGAGGACATGAAAAATGGAACGCTATCATGTAATTTTCTTTTCAAGTTCTCGTGTGGAGCAGTGGTGGAAGGTGGTCCAGGCCGGGTTGAACGTGTTAACACATTCCCCGCCAGACTTTAATCATTGAGAGTAACTCTCCCACACATGTTCAAATTACTTGTGATATTCTCATGTAAGAGAAAAGTGTACCGAAAACGGTATACATGGCAAGAAACGTGTTAAATAAAGACGAGCTGTCAGAGTTCGCAACACAAGACACAAGGCGCACAGGAAAAAGCTATTTCACAGTGAACGAGGAGAATGGCTAAAGTGCAGCAATCGGGAATAATAGGCGCATGGTCTGGGAGCTCATAAAGTTAAATAAACGTATTGTCCCTTTATTGTTTTAACCCAGTAATTTAAGCTTCCATCCGCCCTGACAGTAGAAAACCTTCTCATGATTTTCATTTTCATGCAGTTTAACTTAAAAGGAAAAATTAATGAGAGGAATACTATTCAGTTTTATACACGCAAGAGTTTTCCAACGGTTTTAAATCTTAGTTTTCATTAAATCAGGTACATACATCTTCTGTGGATAAATATCAAAAGCATAAGCTCTGAAAAGCACATAATCTGAACAGTGTAAGTTTCCCATTAGCTTTTCTGAAAAGAGATTCTCATTAGGGAGCAAACTGTACACGACAACTTACACAAGTTAATAGAATTTAAATGCAGGTTTCTGAATGCAATGGTACTCACTTTGCGACATAACATATTCCAGGCGAGGAATCTGGTATCCAACTTTTAATATATTTACAAAGTAGCTAACGAAAAGGTCCGGAAGCTCATTCATGTAGGGGTAAACAAACATCTTCCCACTGTGGCTAATCACAAACTTCGTAGAAAAATATGAATCGATACCCTACAGAAATATAAAATCATCAAATCCGGGAATTGTATGAAATGAAAAATCGAAGAAATTACCTTAGTAGTTGCAAACTCAGGCGCTTGAAGGACAGGGTCATCTTCATCAACTTTGTAAATAAAGGAGCCGCTGGGCTGTTCCAATACTGGGTTATCGAAATGCTTTCCAACAACAGATACGATGAGAGTCATTAGTGGTCTTCGCTTCAATTTGGGATGATTGGGATCATAAACTTCGATTAAATTCCCTTCCTAAATCAGATTCATGATGACTAGTAAAGATGCGGTTCGTACTACAAAAACCATGAAATCTTCTCACCCTGTACACATTCAGCACTCGGTAAAAGTGTTCAATACTCCTCTTAATTAACCCCTGAAGATGGTATGACATGAGAGCGTGAATACACGTGAATAGAATTGCAGCTCTTCCACCATAGGTGGTTCTCATGGGGATAAGCTCCTTCCAGGTGTTCTTCATGGCATCTAATAAGTCAGCTGCTCTCGGCAACCAGTCATTCACGAGAATCTGTAACAAAACACACGGATAACCTGCCACCATCAAATTCCACAACACTCACATCGCGAGCTATCAGACAGCTCTTATTAACCAAATCCGTAATTTCATCCGCATTTAATGGAATTTCGTTGCTAAAGAGCTTGCCGGTATCAAGAATTAATATGTCGTGGTACCTGTCGTGGAACAATTGAATTTTAATGAACTTTACATGACGCTAAAGGGAGTGTCGCCAAAATTACAATTGATGCCAGAGCATATTTAGAGCCTGCAGAACTGGATGTGTTATCATCAATACTTGATCTAATCGATTTGTGGCAATCTGAATTCGAACTTTCCACGGGACTGGTGCTCTTATTGTGAGGATGGGGAATTCGGGCGGTTCGATCTCGAGCTGGAGACGTTTCCTTTCGAAGTGTGACCTAGAAATATACTTAAGTGCATTAATTAACTGAAATTAAGCATGAACTACTCTAAGCTTTTAAGCACCACACTTGCGGTGACAACTTTAGATGGAAAAAGTTTTTGTAACAAAAATTTCATTACTTGAGGATGTATCGGATGAAAGCCCTCTTCACATGATATCGGAAATCCTCCTGCAGGTCAATTAGACAGGATATGATAAGAATCGCCTCGTCCTCTTTGACGTGGTGGTCGGGATTGAATAAATAATCCATCAGTATAACTTCGGGGTAAATATCTGTCCAAAGTTTCTAAACAGTTCGTTTAAGTTTGTTTCGGGCTCCCTTTTAGAGACCACCACCAATACTCACCTCCTCCTTGAGTATGAACTTATATGCGTCCCGTAGGTATGGGATGGTTGTGTCTATCCTGGGTAAAACTTTCTTAATCAATTTCGAGGGATAAGTTTCCAGTTTCAAAACGGATATCTGAAAATTGTTGTGACTGTATAGAACGTATCACCAGATGTCAGTACATTACATTTTTCATTAAACTGATGGTCCTCTGCCTTATGGGGGTGGTAAATTTCTTGGCAGTTGCAGCCATTTCATCTTCATATCGCTTTAGAATTGCACGCTTTTGCTCCTCAGGATCAATTGGTAGAAGTCCTTCCAAGTACTTAAATTTTCTATTCAAAGGAGCGTAATTAAGATGGGTTTAATTCGCAAATAAGAAAATTCCAAATTTACTCCTTCTCCTTTCGTTTGAGCATCTTCATGTACTCCTCCGTGCTTAATTTCTGCTTCCTTACTTTCGGCTCATAAACCTTTTTGACCTTACAGACATCCTTAAAGCAATAAAAGGGAAGCTATAAAAATCTCCTGTTTTAGATTTTAAAAATCCTTACACATTTCAGGGATTTTTTCAGTTTCTCAGTTTCCTGGGCGGTCTTTTTTGCTTCTCTACCTCGTTTTATGTCCGGCTCGATTAACTTCTCTATTACTTTGCCCATTCGCTCAAGTTCCTGTTTCATCTCTAATTTGTTCGGAAATTAAAATTACCAAATTAAATTATTAAATACTGTTTAAAGGTAAATCTTTTTAGGTGGATTTTTTCTGCTCAGCTAATGGAATCTGTATCTATGAAAATTGGAAATGAAATAATGTAGAGTATTATCTATGGATTAACGCCCTCCATTTTCTGATTTCTATGGTAATTGTTTTTCGGCCTTACGCTTCTTGTATACAGACTGAAATGTACCTGATATATGTAGAGCTTGAAGGTCGCAAATAGCACTGTTCTGGGAATAAAAGTGCTTGAGTTTCAAAACAACATCAACACTTAAAGGCACAAGCAAAATAACAAGCACTTATAATCGATCATTGCCATAATAACAACTGGTACTAACGTTATATACAGTAAATGATTAGAAATTATTTTCGTATTCCTCTTAGAATTAAATAATACTAGGAGACCCCTGTGCAATTGCACAAATTGAATATGAGTGGCATAACGTTTTTATATGTTAAATTATTAATTTAATGAAAAACCAGTTAAAAAAATGATCAAGTTTACACTGCCCAGGATGCGTACGATGTACTCTCAGCAAATTGTAAATCAATATGATAAGAAATTGCAAAATGCATACAGAAGCAAAATTTGAGCCGTTTATCAATATCAGTAAAAATCGAAATGTAACTATAAAATAAGCCATTTAAAATTAATTTTTGCCCTGGTTGTAAAAGTGGACTTAAACCACTTTCAAAATAAACGACTCATTTGTGAATCGGAAAAATATGCGTGAATTAATGTTCCATTGTGGGTGTGAAGAGTTGTAAAAGTCACGGCAAAAACTGAAATCTTGAACAGATCCATACAATGCAATAAATGGTT
>QYTT01079312.1:2162-19536 GCA_006980735.1 Dasypogon diadema
AACTGAATATTACTTTGCTTAGACGTGAGATTAGCCCGATGATGAGGACATGTTGAGGAACAGGGCAATCAGAGTTTAGATCGGCCATGCAAGCGTTAATGGAAGAGTCACGAGAGCATGTCCAAAGCGAGGAGTGTTACCTACTTTTCTGTGGAATGCCACAATTTACTCTCCACAAAAAAAGAAGTGCATTAAAGTTGTTGGATATACGGATGACGTGGCACTGGTGGCGAGAGGCAATTTCATGTCAACCACCGCTGGGCACTGATATCATGAGAAAAACTTTCCGAATGATCGAAGAGTGACATTCCTCACGACACTATCCCTGAGAAGAGACCGAGCGATATTTTTATATGTACGGACGGATCTATGACTAATGACAGGACAGATGCAGGAACCTTCTTGGAAGACTTAAATTTGTCCTTTAAAAGGTAAAATTTTGATTGCAATGAACGATTAATTGGTGCTCAAATGCATAGATCGGACGGAAGTGAATTCACTCTTAAGAATGGGATTTGTATAAAACCTCAATGTGGTGACACTTTGTTGAGTTAGAGGACACATAGAGATCGAAGGGAATAAAAAAGCTGACGTCTTAGCAAAGCAAAGGTCGTCTATGTAGTTCCAACGTCCAGAATCATTTTCCGCATTGGGAGAGGCGTGGTGAAGAACCTAATCTAAAATTGAATATAAAGGGACACCAAAATCGATAGAAAAATATGACAACTAGCTGACCAGCTGAGAAATCAATTAGGCTGTCGTGTGGAACAGCCAGAAGAAAAGCTCTATGCATAGAGAGAGTGTAGTTGTGGCAGGTTCAGCTCGACTCATATCTCACTTCCACACTACTTGATAGATTATCTGCTTCCCAGGAAATAATTCCTCCTCTACTTCGTCCACTGCGAAACAAAGAAATTATAGACACTACAAATGTCTTCCTCTATATGAAATCTTCAGGAGTCAGGATTTAAAACAAACTCTCTGATAGAATGCTTTTAATTCCGAAACTGCCTCTGGTATTCTTAATAACAACAATAATATATTCAACAATCGACAGGGTGTTGAGAAGGGAGCAAAAACTTATTCTGACTGACTGGAAAAAATATTTTCATTTTTTCTTGAACAAAATATTAAAAACGCCTAGGCGGAAAGACATTAGAAAAGACCTGCGCAAAGTGACTGGTTGCTAGGTGCATACTGTAACGAAAACTAAACCTTATAAATCCACATCAAAAAACCAAATTATTAAGTAGAGAGTCACCAGTCGCCACAAGAGGAACACTCAGATGATTAGTTTCTCTTACCACTGGCCATGGTAACCTTGTATATCATCTCAAAAGGATAGGGATCCTGAAGGATGATACATGCAGACTGTGCCTGGAGGATACTGGGACAGCGGAGCACATTGTATGTGATTGGCCGGCCTTGGCGACCACGAATCTGGTAGTCACAAGATCGAAATAACAAGAGACGTCGCTGTTTGGGCACTGCCTAGGAACTCTTCAACGCGGACCACTAATACACATATTGGTAGAGGGACGAAAAGAGAGCCGTAGACAGCGGCCCACTTCGATATCACCCAAATGAGTCTATTTTCTATTCCAAGTAGATCTTGGTGGACTCTCTAAAATTCAATAAATTAAGCGTTTATATATTTTATTTATTTTTCCAATTTAGTTGTATTTTCTATTGAATTAGTACCATTACTTGTTTCTTTACTTCTATTTTAAGAATACTTTTTCCTTTTTTTACATATATACTTTTATTTATCACAGTTTTTGCTTTAATATAAAACAATAAAAAATGTCTTACAGAAAACATTCTCTTTAAACGTACTACTACAGAATAAGAAAAAAATAATAAATATTTAATCCTATAAAAGAATCAAGTATTATTATATTTATATAACCAAAAACTTTTAAATCTTCTCCACTAGGCCGTATCATATATAGACAAAATGTACCAAAGTTGCTTCTATATATGCAACACACATTATCATTCATTTTTTCAATAAGTCTTTTGAAATTATAAATTTCCCTTTTGCTAATTTGAAAGGGGTCCTCTATACTTACAATTTCCTCAATAATATGAAGATCCAAGTTTTTTCTTTAGTAGATTTCGATTAATCAGCCTTAGCTCTATACTTTCAAAGCAAATAGTATCGACTTAGTTCAAAGCGATTCGATGATCCCAGGGAAGATTAGAAGCATTTCTTGATTCACGAAAGAGAAAAGCAATTAATATCTATATTACAATTTTACCCCAAAATAAATCGAATAATGACTTAAAATATGCTACGCGAAATTGAGCACCTTTGATAAAATTGTTTTACTTAGCTCCTTTGGCCTTAAAGGAAAACAAAAGGACTAAGTACTATCGTACCCTTCCTTTGAATATTTAGTAATCTCGTCTCTCCAGGTCTTTAGCTAAAGTAGTCTATGAGAAGTAAATTTAGAAAATTTCCTAACTACATCTCGTAACAAGTGCGCTAGCACTTGTCAACTTTTCCCACGCCTAACTATCCTATTCTGAAGGCAGTTCCCAACATATTTCAAAATTGCAATCAGTTAAGGTCAAATCACAATAAGGTTCGTAATATTTACCTTTCACCTGAAAAGATTTAAGGTATTTTGGAAAACCCAAGTGCAGGATATTCATTTGTTCTGAGTCGGAGAATACACTTGAAATTCCTGGCGTACCTGTTTTATTGCCGCATAATGACGGGAATGGGGCCCGAATTAGTTCCGACGACATATGGCAAATTGAGGATATGTTTTAACAATACCAGAAAATTTTTGGGTAAGATATAATTTCTAGGGAAGCTATTCCATTAAGGTGAGGAGAATATCAAGAGGTCGTTTATATGTTTCTCACGATTTGGCGTTTCGACAGATAAATTAATTGCTTTTGGGCAAAGTTACCTTTGAGTTTCACCTGCTGCAAAGCAAGTAGCTGATTGGGTGAAAATCTATTGCCCCATAATTTCAGAATTTTCAAATCATCGGCCTTTTTTTTAGGCAAGTTGAGACATTACTTTCATAAAAGGTTAATATAACGTCCCCTTTTTAAATAATTTAAATCATATGCAAATCCAATTCTGCCTAAAATATAATATTACTATTTAAGATTATACTAGTATTTTTCTTGTTTTGTAAACATGAGTATGACAAATACTCAAATCAGAAACTACTTAATTTCACACTTTTTTACATTTTTCTTCACGGACTGCATTTCTATTGCACTGTTCGGTTGCACCTAACTTTTTGTTGTAACATCTCCAATTTTTTTTAAAAAATTTAAAAAATTTTCATAATTATTCAAATTTTGTTAGATAAAGCTCAATCTTTTACAGAATTATATTTCATGGATGGCTGCGTTTATGTTGGGGCTACAAGTCAGTTTTTAGAAAACAGAATATCTGGGAACAAATCTGATATTAAAAATCCCAATAATAAAAATAAAACAACTTTATCTTTGCTTTGCGCTTTATCTTTGCTTTCCGCTTTATCGAATCATGTTCCTTACTTTAATGAAACTATAATAATGCAAACTGAACGCAATTATAACAAAAGGCTAGTGATTGAATCGTTACATATTAAAACCTCGAAAAATGCAATGAACAAGAAAATAGAGACAGAGAATGTCGACTCTGCAGACTTCCCTGTTTTGGAGGGTTGTGGTTATGTATAGGTGTTGTGGTTATGTATAGGTGTTTTCTCTCCAATCTTAGCAATTTTTAACTAACTGACTAAGAAGTAATATAGCTTGTTATTATTGCTTTCTATTTATTTAAATTACTTTAAATAGTTATATTTTTGGGTGAATGTCTTAAGCGTTTTCCATGCTATCAGTATTTTGATATAATTTATTGTTAATTCAACTGCTGATTAAGTCCCTAAAATGATACTCGTCTTTTGTCGTTGATTTCCGTAAGTTTTTAATATTAAGTAACTAAGTTTTTTATACAGAATTCTAACATAATGTTCATGTAAGCTGCATACCCTTGAGAATAATCAAGACATTGATCAAAACGTTGGATCAATAAAACACATATTGACGAAAGCGATTTTTTTCTTAAAGTTTTGACCATAAAGGCCTGATATCCCTCTCATATTCTAATCACGGTCACACGAAATTCATTAATCTTAGAAAGCAAACTTTGCGCATTAATGAGACACACTTTTAACCCATTACCGTTGTTACACATGATATTTAATAAAATAGATGTGTTGCAAATTGAATTATTAGGCAGGAAAGTACTCAAATCACTACTCATATAAAGAGCAACAAAAGGAGTATTGCGATATATACCGACAGTAGTGGTCGAAGCTTTGGCAAAAAAGGTAAAAAAACGAAATAGTGTAACAATTGGTATCAAAAGTAGGATGTAAAGCATTAATATTCAGACAGTGCAGATATATACTATAAAGTGCATTAATACTAACAGAAATGTATACGACAATTCTGCAGTGTACAGCTTAACAAAGAAGTATAATAAAGTACTGCTTTTCTTACGACTAATCATATCAGAAAAAATAATGTAACTTAAGTTCAATAAAGAACTACAACTATGAATGCAAAAACAATTCATAAAGATTACTTAAAATCTAGTCACTAGAAGTCCCCAAATATTGTGAAAAAGAGGTCTCCCAAAAAAGAATCAAAATATTACAGAGTAAAAGCCTCGAGTTCAAAAATTCAGAAACTCAAAGTGATACGAACAATTCAGTCACATAGTGGGTCCAATGTCACTAACTGAAGCAAAATGTCCATTGAGTTCAGAAGCACATCTTACTAAGGTAGATTTACTTCCCTGCTTTACTCTTATATATATATTGCGACCATCAATAGGAAATACTGCAGAAAGATGTTTAGGACGTTTAAGTGTCAAAGCCTTGCGATAAATAAAATAGTTGAGTTCGGTCAAGCTTTCATGCACAAAAATGCGGCTGAAAGAATCAAATCCCACATCACGCAATGTCAGTAGTTTGGACGATAAAGATAAAATAGAATTCTTGTCTCTAGGAGAGTTGCACTTAATGATGATTGCAGTATCACAATTCTTGAAATCTTTAGATTTGTCACGAAAAATTCGCTGTATTGGTTGGATTGGAACATTAATCGATGCACAGTCTTTGAAAAATCTCGAGCAAATTCTTCTGAGGTAAATAGGGAATACAGTTTATGACAATGTCCGCTGCAAGCTGATGACGTCCAACTACATCAATTCTATCCCTCAGATCACTAACACCTTTATCTATTTCGAAGATTTGCTTACTAACTTTTCCTTTAATAGCGCAGAGTACATTCTGATGGACGTCCTTTATGATAATCTGATGTAGCTCATTGAGCTGATGTTGAAAGTCGTTTCTAAAACAGTCATTAATCGCAACATCTCTCTCAAAAAACAGCTTTGGCCCTGTTTATTTGTACAGTTTCTTAAAAGCTGGCACTTCGCTAGCTATTTCTATCTTAAAAACTTTGCTTATTTAGTGGAACTGAAGGAAGGGAAAAAATTTTTCAAATTAGATTTTTGAAATCTAAGTTCCATCAAGTGCTTTTTCCATTTTTTCAAAGAAGAAACATGCCTGTAGAGGATGATGGATGAATGGTAGTTTGAGCTGTTAAATGTCCAACAAAACTTATGAATGCTTCAATTCTAACAATTCTGACCGCCTCATGGTGTTTTATAGACTACTCAATGCGACAAGGATGGTCAACTTGCACAAACAAGGATTGCTTCCATCTGTTCACTGAGATGGATATATAAACGGGATGCTCTATAGGTACTAGTTGTTTTCATGGCACAAATTTTTGAAGTCGATGTATTCGTCTCTTTCGATCTTTGAAGTCAAATTGAACTGTAATCAAATTCTAGATAGTGTTCAATGTTAAGTAAACCCAAGTATCTATATTTAGTGTAAAGTGCTAACCAGCCTGAAACCCATGGAAAGCAATACTGGTCGTTGTCATGAATCCGTTCCAATATCGATAAAAAATTGAATTATTAATAAATTATATTGCAAATTTATTCTAATGTAAACAATATTTAGAAATCACAAAACTAACAAAAAAAACAAATAAATAGAAGCTAACAAAAAAATAAACAAAGATAATAACGAAATACTAAATAATTAAATACTGTTCATTACTTAAAATTAACCAAAGTCGACTCAACAAATGAAAATTAAACTAATGAAATATATGCCAAAAACATAAACTAAAACCTTTACTGATCGCGATATGAACGTACCCTTACGTTAAATGAAAAATCAATATAAGCAATTTTGCTTAAAGCTCAAATTCCGCTGAAAAGATCGTAAAACGAGGGAGAGTGGTAGAAGATTGAGAGCAGGGCGGTCTTTTTCATTTTGGTTCTCGACTAGTGCAGTTTGGTGAAAAAGTTTATTCGTGGAAAAAAAGAAGTTCGAAAACATTTTTAATAACAATCAAAGAAGTTAACGAATATCCGGAGAGGAAGAAAAGAATTCAGAAGGAAAACGGAAAGGAAAAGGGCGGAGAACCGGAGCGGAAAACCACGTTGTCCTGGGATAACCTTCAGAGCCAGCTTTCGACGAAAAAGTAATCCAGCTAAGTCCAACTAAGTTCATAATGTTATACTAACTAATAACTTTGTAATATTGATTATTATTGAATTGAAGTGCAGGCGTTACTAACATTTATCTATAGGGAAAATCGAGTTATTTAGTGAATTGTTGTATGGTAGGTCGGCCGAATAGGGAACAAAAGGAGAAGAACTAATTAAACCAATGTGCATGATTTTCAATTTATGCATGAAGTGTGTGATGTCTTCTCATTTTTATCCAACCTTAGATTTGTATGAATGTAGGGCCTAAACCCCTAGACCTTAGGCTTTACATTGAAAAAGGGAATCTTCTAATTTCCAAATTTGCCCTTCAGAAAATCCTTTACCTTAGTTTTATTCAATCAGATGATAAGCCAATGACTCGTTTATTGCTTTAATTTTCCGCCGGGGGTTGAATGGTGTATTTGTGCGTTTATTGGTATTCACAAAGGAAATTTCGCTAATATTTTAAATGGTTGGTTTTAGTTTGGACTAAAAATAAAAGCAAAACAGCGGATCAATGTTATAGGCCCCTCTGGTATCAAGAGAGTGCTGATCAACGACAATGACGATAGCCACGATTGCGTGTGAAGCAGACATTACCAGCGAAATGTGGAAAGGAAGGACGATGCATATGGTGGCAAATGTGAAGAAGGTTTTATGTGGGTTGATATCAATTTTAAATTTCAATGATGGTAGGTTTTCGGTAAATTTCTTATTTTTGACGATCCCAAATTATTGACTCTCCTCGTACCAATTAATAGCCTACAAAGCCACAATATCAATTTATTGAAAAAGATTGATTTTACACGAAATCGTGTTCTCCAGACTTTGCTTTAGAATCTTCACCTACTGATTTTTTCGATTCCTCTGTTGATGCCGATATGTGAAGGCAATGAAACGCATAAAAACAATGGAGCTGGTGGTTTCGAAGAAGTCGAAGTGATGCAACTAAGTATCACAATAACAACGGCAGAGCTAAAACGGCTTAATCTAGATGACATGACCAACGCTCGAGGTGAAGTGGACACTACAGCGCCGAAAGATGAAAAGTGGTCAGTCAGACCTATATGAATAAAGCAAAACAGAGAGGCACCGACACAGACAAAAATTGAAGTTTTTGGAGGCTGCACCTGCTAAGAGGTTCAAGGGCGTGGGCTCTGGCACCGACCTAGCGAGGACAGCTTCTGCAGGAGTGCTGGACATTAGTATTGGTGTTAGCAACAGCTGGGAGGGAAATTGGCTCGTACCAGCATTTGAAAATTTGCCAACTCGATCTTTATCACGACACAGAGGTATCGGATGCGATATTTCGCTTTGTGGAGGAAAAGTTTGATACAGCTCCGCGGCGGCAAACGTAGGGCGCTTTCTAATATTCATCATGGTGTACATCATAATCATTTTGTGAAAAAACACCAATTCTTTTTTTCATCATTCATCGTTTCGTTCTTTATTTAACCAATGTCAATATTGTGATTTCATCACTTGCATCACAGAAAAATTGTGATTTATTGCTGACTTTACTCAAATGTCACAGTATTTTGTACGGCTATAAAATTTGCAATATGGCTAACGAAAGGGATCTGGAAAAAAGATTTAGCAGTTCTTCTTGGCGAAGGTATAATTTTTATTAGCAATGAATTAAAACATATAAGACAACTTTTTAGATATATCAGAGCAAGGTTTTCGCTGGACATATGCAATATTCACCATGATACAATGGTGAATTTAAACAAAATTCATGTATTCAATGAATCATGGTGCATTTCATTTGTGTAAAGCACAACCATTGATGAATATTAGAAAGCGCCCGTAGACATGCTTCATTGTTTGCAAGCAGTGGAGGCGTTCAGGCTCAGGACATATTTTATGGTGACGCATGAAATGTAGGCCGTTCTGCTTTGAACTTCCACAAAAATGGTGGAAATAAAGTGTCCTAATAATGTACTAAATAAAATATATAGCCGTTGTGTTTTCTTCCTTAAATGTTTTTGCGTGAATAAATTTTTCACCTTTTTGAATTATTGTCATATTTCATGTCGAAATACCGAAATTATTTTTAATAAATAATAGCTCAGATATGAGTCTTTGTAATTAAACTCCAAAATGTGTTCGAATTGCCGATGATAATAAAAAATTTTAGTTAAACATACAATTTTATTAAACCCGAGATTAGCTTAACAGCAGTGGATTTACAGGCGACCCCAATTCAATACAAATTCAGTCCATTTTGAAGTAAGTTGCGGCACACTATAACCCACATATTTCAAATTTGGTGGAATCTTTAAAAATATGTCAACAAAATTAAAATATTAAAAGCAAGTTTATTTATAAATGTAATGGAAGAAAATCTTTAGATTTTTTCGAAATAAAAATAATAATATGTATACAAATTATGCGAATTCGGCAACAATTGATTTATTCTAACACTAACTTAATCCTGAATATTTGTGAAATCAGACTTAGCTAAATCTTTAAATTGAAATTTTGTTAACCTAATTCCCTTTCAAACCGCTCTTAAGCTTGCATGTAAATACATATTGTGGATGTCTTACCTCATTCTTAGTTAAAATAATATCCACGCCATACATATCAGAAAGCCAATTAAGAACTGCCTCCACGTTTTTTCTCAAGTAAATTAAGGCCCTCAAAGTAGCTAGCCAAACAAACCAAATTATCATATGTATCTTTCTTCAATATTTGGAATCACGAGGTAAAAAGCGGATCTTTATTTGACCAAGAAACCTGCTTCAGTACCTGTTTCTTAAAGCCACCCTTATGCTGGGCCTACACAAGTATTGTACCTGTTAAGATACATTTCCTCAATATCCACACCCAAGATGCGTCCATAAAATACTTTTTTCCTGACGTCAACAATTTTTTTTCTTCAGGGTAAAACTAAAACGGGGAGAGCTAAAATATTTTTTTTCTGGTTATCGTCCATCCTTTCCCAAATACTGAATGACTGCTTGTGTTTTTATAATCAAAATTATCTTGCGTGGGTTTAATTCAATGCCTTTGTGATAAGGGCAGAACGACTGCTCGTTTATTTTTATAGCTGTGCCATCAGTAGTCACTCACAATTTTTTTCCACTGTCCTAAAGATGCATCGATACATCAATTGAAAAAATGCATATAATAAAGGGTAAGCTAAGCAGTTCCTTTCCTCTTTATATTTCGAAAACGCCTTGTCATGTCGTACAATCAAAAATAAAATCGAACAGCTCTTGAATAACGTACACAGGTATAAATAGTCCACCTCGACATATAGAGGCCTTCTTAACTGTTTTCCCTTTTCTTTGACGTAAAAGATTCGTCGGTTATGGGTTTGAAATGTTTTAGGTTTTCCTCCCTTTCAAACAAATTTTTTTTACCCTGGTCCAGCAGTGATTCAGTCACTAGTGATTTGAACACGTGCATGGGTCTCAAATTTTGGACGGTACTCCTTTATGTAAGTATTACGTTGAAAGAAGCCCTTTTTTTGTTGGAGAAATGAGGGTCAAGTCGGACTTAATATTTCCTGTTCGGCCAAAAGTTCGTTACTTTTAACGCCGAAAATTTTTTGTATCTTAATGGCTACCTGGAGAAATATGATTTTTAAGGGGTATCTTTCCCTGCCTGGATAGCAAAATCCCAGTAAAAGTGGGAAAATTAAAACTAAAACTAAGGACAGGGCTGATCATATGGAGGTTGCAGTGGGACTGTACAAGGCCCCAGAACAGTAAAAAGAGAGGAGGGATGAGAACGAAGATTTTTTAATTGATTTAAATCAATTTCATTTTTGAAACTCGACTTAAATTTTGCGCTCTAAATACAGTACCGGCAATACTACGGACACACCATAATTGTAGTTGTGGTAACCATACTATTGTGTGCGAGAACTATCGAAAAAGAAACTAGAAGTATTTTAAATTTTATCGAATTTCATCGATGTTATCAATGACATTGCAGTAAAAAGGACGCATATTTAAATATGTCAATGTCTCAATGTCCGATTATTTCTTAGTTTTTTTTTATTATTGCTGTTATTGCCCTCTTTTAGTGAAAAGAGCATGTAACATGTACCATTTGATGGAAGAATATTTGGCGAAAAGACATATATGGACACTTTGTTACGACTGTAACACTTGTTACAGCTTTTAGAGCCGTATGCACCAAACTGTCCTAACTTGTGACTATCATAAAAATAGTCAAGTTTACGTGCAAATTGTAAAAGCTCTGTAAGAATTGAATCAAAGGGTACTACGTCGGTAAAAAATGAAAATAAATTTTACTGGATTTATGACCGTCACAAGTTAAGACAGCTTTGTGCATACGGCCCTTATCTAGTTTTTTTCAACCAAAATTATACTATATAGTGCTATTGCCTTAAAAGAAGAAAAGGGTACAGAAAGCATTTCTAATACGAGTTGCACAAGATTGGTGAAATGGTTTGATAAAAGTCCGAAACGCAAGCAATACAAGCTCTCGAACCTCATCAGGGGGTTATTCCATTGAAAACTGATTAACTTTCGAAAATTTTCTGAATCGGCTGTCTGAACTTTTAACGAAAAATACATTGTTCAGCAACTAATGTAAAATTATTTAGTTCTCGGACAATTATTTATGGAGTTATAATTTTTTGAAAAATTGGGATGAGAATTGTTTGGAGTTGTGGCAGTATTTGAAAAATTATATCTCCTGAAATATGAACTGGAGAGCAGTCATTATATTCTTATTCTAGGCGTTATATTTCATCAATTACATAAAAAACGTACGATAATATTACGAAAAATCGATTTTTTGTACTCTTTTTATTATTCTTATTTTACGTATGCATGTTCTTCTTATGCGTAAAGTTTGAACATGGGACGAGAACAGTTTTCTTACCAAATATAACTTTGATTGTATAAATTACTTGAATAACATTTACAATATTTGTTGTCTGAAGAAACTCCCTATCAAAAACAGTTACAAACATAAAATATATAATCAGCCTTAGGCTGATTACTTGTTACCCAATACGATATAAAT
The DNA here is from genome assembly GCA_006980735.1 of Dasypogon diadema. Taxonomy (NCBI): domain Eukaryota; kingdom Metazoa; phylum Arthropoda; class Insecta; order Diptera; family Asilidae; genus Dasypogon; species Dasypogon diadema. The sequence continues at coordinate 13,762 of QYTT01079312.1, forward strand.
ATAATTAATCTCATAAAATTTTTCTGTACAATGGAATCTCAAAAAGCTCATCTGTACAAGCTTTTAAAGTGACAGGTTGCTTCTTTTTAGAATTGTGTCCAATAATCCAAAAATTCAATGGGTGCATTCATAACAATAAGCGGCTTTTAGCGGCTAACCAACATTTTCGGCTTACTTGTTATGAACGCAAGAGCTAACTTATCCGCTAACTTAGCCTTTCTCAAAGTTCTTCAGCCCAAGAATTTGAGGCTGTCTAGGCTGAGAGCGGCTATGAGTTATGAATGCACCCAATGTTGGGATCAAAGCAAGGAGGGGGAGGGAGGGGGGTGAACGTGACCTATTTTCATTTTTCCGACTTGGAGTCTAATAAAACAAATTTATAAGAAATTTTAAAGTGATAGGTTACTTCCCCTTCGAATTATGTCCAATAATTCAAAAATTCAATATGGCGGCCCGATCAAGGAGTGGGGGAATATGAACTATTTTCATTTTATTATATAACCCTCTCATAAAATTGCTCCTTACCTAATTTGGGATCCGTGCGTTAATCCCTATTTCAATTATGCGCCATAATCCAAAAGTTCAATATGGTGGCGTATTGATAAGTGGGGGGGGGTTCCTATTTTTAAACTCAGATCTAAAAATTTTCTGAAAATATACCAAATTTCAGCCTTCCAGCTCAATTTGTTCTCGAGTTACCGTGTGTACAGGCGGAAGGACGGACAAAACAAAAACAAACGCTGGATCTAAACTATAGGGTATAAATATACAGAGTGTTCCAGTTAAAATTACCAAGCAGGCGTCCAGTGATAGTTTTCGTCGAAACAAATGAAAAATCAGGGACCGAAAATAACTGGTATTTTTTAATTTTCAAACTAAGAAAGCTGATAGAAATTGTGATCGTATAGTTAAATAAACTATACTAAATTGTTGTCTATGGAGTTCTCTTTCGGTTCCTGTAAAGCTTCTCAAAATTTAGCTTTTTTCACAAAAAGGAGTTCTTTAACTATTATTTCTAGCCGACAATAATTTGAAGCAAATAAAACAAGCCCCAAAAGGCCAAATTTTTTTCGGCAAAAATAAAAAGCCGGGTTGGCTTTTTATTTTTTCGAGCCGAAAGTTGCAAGTTTTGAGAGCTTGTTATTTTTCCGAACAAATATAAAAAGCCAGCTTGACTTTAAACTTTTTTCAAGCCGGAGTTGTAAAATTACAACCGTTTTTGTCTTAAAAAAAGAAACTAGTCGCTTACACTCTCTCAAAATCCACAAGACAATTGTCGAAGCTGCACTTTCACCATTTTTTTGTAATAAAATTATTATAGATTTCCATATGGCCACAAGTCGAAACCCGCCTTTTAAAGCGGCCGAAGGAATATTTGTATTTTGTTGTTGGAATTCAGTTCGTCTGAAAAAGAGGACAATACAGCTGGGAGAAAAATTAACATCGCAAAAGCCTTTACGACACGTATCACGAAAAGCGTGTGAACAGCGATGTTGATCTCCTTGAATACTGGGAAGATAAGAAGTATTCCCTTCCTGCGCTGCGGAGATTTGCATATGTAGTTCACGTTGTCCCCCCCACACGAGTCAGCGTCGAGAGGGCTTTTTCGACACTAAAAATAATCCTGAATGATCTACGGTGCAATTTGCCCGAACAAAACTTGTTTACCTTAATTCGTAGTTTGATATAAAGAAACTTAAAACACAAAAGATTTTTTCAACCAGATACTTCCCACTTAATAAAATAAAAAGCCAAGTTGGCTTTTTATATTTGTTCGAAAAAATAACAAGCTCTAAAAATTATTATTCTAAGCTCGAACAAATAAAAAGTCAAGCTTTCCCAGAAAAAAGTACCAAACCCTTTAGCTTGTTTTCCTTGGCTCTAAATTATTATCGGCTAGGAGTAATAAGTAGAGAGAGCTTTTTTTTTTAAAACAAAACTCAGAAAATTCCACGCTATCATTGGTTTTGTCCACTCTTTTTCTCTTTTACGAAGCGAAACCTCTTCCAGAGTGCTACAGGAGAAATAGATAAAATTTTTCTCTAAATTAAATAAATTTTTCCACTTTTACATTTGGCGCCATTTCTGCTGCTGTGCTTCGGCAGTCAAACCATTATGACATTTCGATGATAGACAGTCCGCCATTATTAAAAATGGATCGCTATTCGACACAACAACGCATTCTTATTGTTAAACATTATTTCAGAAACGGTGAAAGTTTGGCTACAACGATTCCCAAATTGCGTCCAATCTTCGGTAGACAAATGCATTAATTGTAGTATAGATGGTATGGATCTCGAAGACAAGTGGTTCTAACAGTACGGTACCACTTGCCACACATTACGTAAAACAACTGGACTATTGCACGAGACATTCCCTGGTCGTGTAATCTCCCCTTTCGGCGACCAGAATCATGCAACTTAATGCCTTTGGGGTTTTTTTGCAGTAGAAAGTTTAGGTCAGTAAGCCAACGATCACCCAAACCTTGAAGGAGGAGATTAGACGCTGTATTACTGAGATTCAGCCACAATTATGACAAGCTTTGATTGAAAATTTCGTCAAAGGAACGCAGACGTTCCAGCAAAGCCGTGGAGGGTTTTTACCAGATGTGTTGTACCATACATTATTCCCACATATCTACTTTATGATTAACACATTGGGATTTAAAATTTCCTCCTTGTTGGGACACCCTTTAGATGATCACAAAATTCAAGAGAAATAGAAAATGTCATTCCCGTGCACGTCATTTCCGTGTCGGATTTGAACCACGGAAATGATTTGGATCCACGGTAATGTAAGTAATACGAAAAGAAATATTTGTTTTTATTTTTGCAATGAGTATTTGATACAATTATTTTCAGATCCGTTTCTTTCAATTAAATTTTATAACTTTTCCCTTTTATTTTGGGAAAAGGTAGAAAAGTGTCATTTCCCTGGGTTTTAATCATTCCCCATGACATGAATTTTTCATTTCCGTGATTTCAATTTCTATAAGTTCTTCAATTTATTCATTTATATTTCCAATTTTCTTATTTACACCTAAAAAAATGAAGAAAATCTTCAAAAATTTGTCGACAATAAATTTTGCAATTTTGGGCAATTACTGTAGAACTAATTGTTATATCCAAAATTTTGTCATTTTGTTGTAAATTTTTCACATAAATACAAATATTTAAAGCTTAAAGCGTACAGGCATAACATTTTATTTTAAGCATAACAAATTTTGACAATCGGTAATGAAGGTTTACACATTCTAAATTGTTTTTTATTATAAACTTTGGTTTAATCATTTATGATAATTTTCCAGGTCCTTTATAGATTTATAGCTCTTTTCGACAAAGAGTTTCTTCAGACTCCAATAATTATTGTAACCATTATTTAGGTAATTTACACATTTAAAATAACCTTTGAAAAAGAACCCATTTGCTTCCCAAGTTAAAATTTTGCAGGCCGTTAACATTTAGCAATACAAGAATTTTAGATACAAAAACAAGTGTACGCATTTTTTTTATAAAATCACTTTAGAAGAGGTTTTAAAAATAGAAAGTACCATCAATGGTCACAAAATGTTCACAGAGCTCATCAAAATATAAAGCATAGAGTATATAATGAATTGGAATATGATCTGAATCAAAGAAGTCCTTCTTCTTCTGGATTATTATAGCAGCTCTATGACTGTTTATATTTTCAAATGCAGATCGGAAATTATATCCTTAAATGCCAGTGAATTAATTTTACTCTCTATTGTATGTTTTCTTATTTAGAACGAGAATTTTGTTGTATTGTATGGAAGGATTGTAAAATAAAACATAATTATTATTTTATTACTAGCTAGCTACTAGATGATTTTAATAAAGTGCTTAGATAAATAAAAAACAGTCTAGAAATTAATATTAGAAAATGTGAGAGTATAACTTGTTGGTATAAATAAAGAGAAAAAATAGGACATTGTAGAATTTTAATTTAAAACTCGTTGTTTAAGTCCTCAGTAAAAAATTCCATATTAAAATTTCTGCATCTTACATAAAACTTTACTCCAAATTTATTTCTTTAATTCTCAGCTTATGGGTAACAAAATTATGTACAAAAAACTTAACAGTAGCTTGAAAATAAAGAGCACGCATGGTTAAAGTTATCCTAGAAAAGACTTCAAAAACCAACTTTCGAATTATGCGTTACCACAGTCGAAAAAATTGTTGGACCCGTTTAACACCACACTTATGACCCAATCGACTAATGTTGAGTGATACCACTTTACCGGCATTAACGTCGATCAGTCTCGCTGTAAATGTCGCTCATATACAGTGACCGAAATAATGATAATTTCACTACTCGTAAAGTTTGTTTAGTGTTTCTTATCTCTATTTAATTTTTCGGTAAAATATGACGGTGCTTGGTACTGTTTCGTAAGCCTTTGCTCTAACAACTGCACCAAGAGTTATTCGTGTTTCAATAGCATATTTTTTAAGACGTAATTTGTTCTAAGATCTTGTAAAAATTTTCACGTCTATAAGACGAAATAATATTAGGTTCAATCTATTATTTTCGAAAAATACTTTAGGTAGAGCAAATTTTGGAGGAAATATTTAAGGCTAGTACAAAATTATATATATTATAGGAGTATATAATTTGAAAATAAATTCTGAAATCACTTAATGCTATTATAAAATAGTGGGAGGTGGGAAACCGCTGATTGATAATGTAAAAGGACAAATCGTTGCTTTTAAGAACATGGGACTGTCAACCCGAAAAATTACAGAACAAATTCGACGGTCCTTAAATGTTGTTAATCATTTTGTAAAATTAGGTGAAAAATATGGTACTAGAAAATCAACAGGCCGTCCAAAAAAACTTTGTGCTAGAAATGAGGAAAAGATTTCCCAAGAAGCTCGGAAAAATAAAAGTTTTAAGAGCGAGTGGAACACTTCGTTATACAGGATAATGACTTAAAAAGCCTTCTTCCTTCTATGGAATTTATTAGGAAGAAAGGTTAACATTTGCGGAAGACCATGTGGAATAAATTGAAAAATAGCGAATATTGCTTTTCTCTGATGAGAAAAAATTTAATTAAATATAGATGGCCCAAGCGGCTTTCAATACTACTGGCATGATCTACTTAACCAGAAAGATTTAATGAACCGAAACTATGGAGAAGTTTCGCTAATGATATGGACTGCGTTTGGATACAACTGTAAGACTCCAGTAATGTGATTTCGTTAAAAGGCGAACGCTAAAACTCCCATGTACTTCTGGAATTCGCATTGGATCAGTATGGTGACGTAATTGGTGGACCATATCTTATATTCCAACACGATACTGCAGCAATTCATCATTAAGAAATGGCTTCAGACAATAAATGTGGCAATTTTGCCTTGGCCATCCCGAAGTCTCGATTTCAACCCCATTGAAGGAATACATTGAAGGCAGGTATACGCCAATGGTAAACTATATTCTAACACGAATGAGCTCAAAAATGCCATCATAGAAGCGCGGTTTGATCCGGGAACATTACATAAACTAATGGATTCAATGAAAAATCGAATGATTGAAGTTATTAAAAACAAGGGAGGAACAATCAAATACTGAGTTTCTTCTGTTTCTATGTAGTAATTATCTTTTGAGAAATGCTTTCTTATTTTTTGAAAACTTTTAATTTTCTTTCTATAGGTACAGGAAGAACCTAAGTTTATTTCGCACATGAAAACAGGTTTTTTGTAATAATAATTTATTACAAATAAGATTTTTTTTATTAACTTCAATATTCAATTAAACTAT
>QYTT01079314.1:0-11409 GCA_006980735.1 Dasypogon diadema
TTTTTTTCATTTTGAGGATGAATCTGCCTGGTACATTTTGCGCAGTGAGTGATAAATTATAAAAATAAAGATAAAGCAAAAAGTGAGAAATTATAATGTAAAATTGTTGTAGAAAGCTTTTCCGACCTATTTTTTTGTTGTTGACAAAATGTCGTTCTTTGAAGAGCAACATATAAGTAATTTTGATAGTAAATGAGACTCAAGTGGCAGTAATTGTAGGGGCCCTCTTGAATGGAAATCATCAAATCAGGTCAATTCGAAATAAAATTTCCGATCAATAGCTGCACAATAAGCATTTTATATTGCACTTTCGTCTGCATTATCTTACATAACCCCTGCTACAATTCTATCACAACAATATCCTGTTGGTGTTTGATGTTACTTTATAGAGACGTTTTGATGATATATTTGACTTTGTAATTTTATATAGCCTAATATTTATAAAAAAAACTGCCAGTTGACACTTCATACCCGCTTAAAGTGACATTTTGTACCCTTATAAAGTAGTGTTGTATAAGTTCTTCGATATCATTTCTCAGCGTTTCGTCAATTTCATATGGTATCAACCAATCGACATTTGAATTGGGATTATAATAATTGGTCGTAAACGAATACCTTATTAATGTTTGAGATAACTTGTCACGTTGTAATAGATGCATGAATATTTTCATTCGTAAAGATTTATTAAGAAAAATATCAGGATTGATAAAAAATATTGCGAGGAACAAGGTATCTATCACGTTACCACTATGAACAGAGTATAGGGAGGAAACGGGAAAGGTGAAAGGACTAACTGGGGTCCAAAACCGCCCTTGTTGACTAAAAACCAAATTTTAACTGTCACGCGCGTCTATTTAGTGCTCGTGTGATATTGGCATGGCATAAGAAAAACGTATCTCGTTCTGGAAAGCCATCCGCATCAAAAACAAATGAAAATGTGTCCTCCAAATCATTCATGACATTTTTAGCACCACATTTGAAATTCTAAAATTTTTTTTACAAAACTAACTCCAATAAATCTAGTAGAATGTTTCATCAAAAAGGGTATTTCAGTGATTCCACTGCAGCGACTATACTCACTTGAATAGAGTCCTTGTGGTTTCCTCATTTCTCTGAAGCTCATATTCCATCAATTCAGCTGTTGATAAATAATTGTATAAGGCCAGTCACATTAGATTTTAGATAGATGACCTATATCAACTAATGGCTTATCAACGATTGATCTAACATACATTTTAAAACGTCAACTGATATTCTTACTGACGTAACATGGTATTATAAACATTAGTTGATAAATTATTTCCATTAGTCATAGCTTTATAGGAGTACGTTATCATAATTTGTGAATTAATAACTATTTGACGTGTGATATGAATTTATAGATAAGTTCTTAGACGAAAATTGATATACCCAATTAATCGTCGATATGACTTCACAAATCTGTATTGCAAACAATCATCTGTTGATGCTTCATTTACATTTATCACAATTTTATAAGGAATGATAATAAAAATTTGTCAACTGGTACCTGGTCAGCCACCCTTGGTTGATATAATCAATAATGATTCTTCATTTCTGTCCATAATCTTCAATGAATCGGTCAAGTCAAATAGTTAAAGAGTCTAGATTCTATCCATCAAGATCACAGGGTGATATAAAAAGTGTCTAACCGCCTACAATTCGATACCAGTTCCTCATCCCACATTTCACCCCAAGTTGTTATCATAAAACATAAAAAAGCAATCAGCGTCTGGACATAATACGAAGCAAAGAGATATTAAACTCTCCCCCAAGTCTCCACATTATTCATAACTAGAGCCAAATAATCTAAATCAATAAGTGGGGGGGCTTAGCAATACAGTGGTCCGTTCGCCTTGAAATATTCAGCTGGCAAAGTCATACAAAATATCAAAAACTGAAAAGCATCCGTAAAAAAGCCTTTGAACTGCACAGTGTGCAGCAGAAGCAGAAATGCTGCAAGGTTTAAGGTGCCCCCCATAAGCGAAACCACCTCCACGGTGGCAATAACTTCTATTTGTGCACCGCCGGGGGATGCTGTTGAAACCACAAGGAGATAACGGAGGCGGGAGTTCTTAGCAGCAGTGGCGAGATGCATGTAAGTGACATATTTACTGGGTTTTTATTTATACACGTCATCATTTTAAATTTCCTGGTTGAAATTCATGAATTGAATTTTCCCGGCACCTACATTCAGCTGGATGGAGTGGTCCTCTCCCGCCTCGATTGCGCTTCTTTTATTTACACCCCGGCTGTTGGCTGCTCGTTCAAATTTACACTGCCACCCTCGTTCACCTCTCCCAAGTCCCAAGGGACCTTAACTTCGAAAATAGATGGGACGAAGAGGTGCCATACACACATCCGTGCATCCGAGGGCCCCATCCTGAGCTTGGCTGAGTGGAGTGTGTACGTTATTTTCTTTTGGTTGGCTTTGTGCCCCGTCTTCCCAGAGTTTGCAATCTCAGAAAAGTTCGTTTTGGATTTCGACCTCGTCTCCGCATACCGCCACAGCTGATTTCTTGTGCTTTTTCTGGTTTGCCAGATTTTTGGGCTTTAGGTTTAGATTTGGAGGGGTCGATGTCAATGGCGGATAGTATTTTGTCGATGGAAGATGGGTTTGCTGCTTTGGTGAATGTTTACACGGTTCGGTGCTTTTGTGTCGCCTATTAGAACGGTAGGTGGCCCACCCAGCCTGTCTGCATAGAAAACCCCGAATGGTTTGAATGTTTAGCTCCAAATTGGTTTGCCGTTCTGAAAATTATGGCCGTTCTCGCGTAACACTTGACTAGGGGCTACAATTTACATACAAATGCTGTGGATGCTATGCGCTCTCGCCTAGATATTTTGGATATGAATAAACTTTTGCCAGAAGTGCACGTGCAGTTGAAAGTAATTTCTTACGATGCAAATTGTGGTGGGAGGGGGGAATATAAGTTGCATATCCATAATAGAAATCAACTTTGGCTCTTATATCTTATGATTGGGATGTGCATACTTGCAGTTGTGGAACTGAAAATGATCTTAACTTTTCAATTACTTAAGAAATGCGGGTCACGTGCACGATTGCTTTGTACACTGAAATTTTCTGTGGAATGAGTTAGTTCATTCGAAAAGAATAGCATATTTTAGGGCGTTGGACGTAAATAGGAAGATCAGTGATCTTTTAGCTTACTATCCACAGCTTTAAGCTCAAGTAAAGCTTTATTGGATTTCCTACGTAGGTTTTTATTGTGTAGGGCAGCAGCTAGGATTAAAGGATCAACAAACTGAGGTGATGATGGGCACTCAAGTTGAACCGTAAGAATTCCATGTTTGGGCAGATCTTTTCTTGTCTTAACGAGCAGTTTATCTACGGCAGGTTATCAAGATATGATCGAGAAAGGCGAGAGAACATGGGCATATCGTATTTAGAGCCGATCTTACTGAATAGATTCTGTACGAGGATCTATCAAGACCTAATCGAGCCTTGGTGATGGACGAACTAGGTATGACGTATTTGAACTCATTTTTCTTATCTTGACGGGTAGTTACTATAGGGGAAGTTGCCAAGGCCTGATCGACACCTGATCGAGTCCTGATGGGGGACTTTGAATATAAACTGAAACGTAGGTATATTGTTTGTTTTTGGCCTTATTTTCCTTGTCTTACCAAGTAGCAAGCGTTACACCAACAAGCTCAAAGTTGGTATCGATGGTATGATATTGGTTTGACGAAAAATGATTATGTCGCGAACGTTACACCACTCAAGTCAAGGTTGGTATATGTGGTATTAGGTATGTGGCATTAGGATGAGCAAAAATGATAAATCGCTAGCGTTACGCCCGCGAGACATTGGACACCCCATGTTATATAAGATAGTTGTTTGTCCAATACCTACGGGATCAAAACCATAATGTCAAATAATAATAATGTTACCCAAAACAACTCGAATGAAAAGCGAAAAGAAATTACCACACAGGACAAAAGAAGAATATAAAAAGCCAAGTAGAAGTAATTTCTTTAACGATATAATTTAATTTGATTAATTGTGCACTAAAGTTTAAAAATTTTCCTTTTACTATTTTTTCTTAATTTTAGTAACTTTCAAGACAAAAAAATTTTCCCTGGTTTTCATTACATCACTGAGCGTAAAGCCAATAGACAAAAATTAAAGTTGACGACTAACACAACAATTTTAAAGTGGATTATGAATTTGTTAGGGAATATAGATTTACTTTATACGATTAATTTTCGCATCTTTTATAACACTTTTTCTCAGTAGTGCTTTCGGAAATCTTTTGAAGCGAAGAATCTTTAAAATTCAGCCCCGTTTAAGATACTTTTACTAGCGTCCAAATAAATTACGATCAGAAAATTTCTCTTTTCTTTTACATAGGCCTTCTGGAATTTAATAACAAAATAAAATCTTTTCCATCACATTTTATCCAATTTAAACTTCCTTCTACTGATAAATTAAATCAAATTCCTTTAAAAAAACGTAGCCGAGATACAAATTACAATTTACTTCCATTCAAAGATTGTGAATAAATCCGAGGACACAATTTAAATTAAATCATAAATCTTGGTAACATTCGCTGCTTTTATAATCATTTGCTTTTTAATAAATATGCAAATATTGTTTTCATACCCTCGGCAAGAACAAAGTATAAACACATTTTAGTAGTAATTTTCGTTCTATGACAGTCATAGCAACAGCCTTAACAGGACTTAACACGTACACACTTGCACATGAGACAGGAGTAAATGAAGAAAATTCAAATGAATATTTCAAATCACGTACAAAGGCCCCTAATAAAATTTTTAAGTCTACACTTTGGTATGTAACTCTCTTGTTCACAATTCATATACAAAGATCAATACAGTACTGGAACTGGAAGTAGCTGCTACTGCTACGCGTAATATTCATGAGGAAAATTATTACTCGAAAGTTACTAAACAGTTGCACGAATTACAAATACATGTATGCCTATGCAAATGTTTGTTACGGCCTGAAAAATTGATTATCCTCCCTTAGCGTTAGAAGGGCACTTTGGATAGGAATTTGTAAATTTTGTTGGCACGATACAATGATGGAGGAAGTAGGTTGGATCATAAGATGTACTGGTCGTTTCTGAAAATGTAGTTAGTTTGACATAGTGCCTTTTTGGGACTGGGAAGAATTGATAAACCCATGGAAGAATTGATCTAAAACAGAAGCCTGTTAGTACATATGGCAAAACCAACCAAAACCAAAGATACATCTGCAAAGGTATACAAATATTCACCCAATCTGGGAATTAGTTATTGATGATCTCTGGATACGTCATTAAATTGCAGATGCACTTTTTCATTCGATCCATAATTTTTCGACATTTTCTGAATCGGTAATAGTCCGATTCATGTGGTCTTTAGAAAGCCTTTTCCAGATTCTAATTTTGACCTCCTCAATTATATGCTGTATTCGGTCTCAATATTAACTCCTTTTCTAGATTGATCACACAGCTTTCAAACTTTATCCCTATATTGACCTCTCTGCGTTTTGTGGGGCAGCTATGATTAGATTAGGTTTGAGATAGAATCAATACGGATTCCTCTTCAAGTTCCGTCAAGCGCACGTCAACTACTTTACGACAGGAGCACCAGTCGATGAGCTTGGAGACTATAGTCTCTTCCCTATGGCATGCTAATATGTATGTAGAAGCGGATATGTTTATGGTCAGACATGGATTTCTTTTTTGAAAGGTGCCAAGTTGTTATCCTGTTCACCAGGATTCCACTAGTTAGGGTTAGTTTCAAGATCTGTGTTTGTCTTCTTATCTACACACATTTATTGTAGTAAATCAAGTTAGCTTTAACTTGTAGACTTTTAATTTGGCCACAGATTATAGGAACTTCCTTGATATATCTTCTACGGTGACTGGTAATATATGCAGTTCTGCTGTAGTGCAGACCCAGCCTTTATAGACAAGAAGAGATTCGGCTAGTAAGTGAGTGAACCTATTTATGCTTGTCTACCCCTGTATACAGCATGTAATTTAAAATTTGAATTAGCATGAGATTAAACTATAGAACTTGTTTTGAATTAAGTTGTTATTTTTTTTATCCCTTCAGTTATTACATTTTATTTATTGAGGAGTCTGAAAGATCCTGGTATTTAGCATTTTATCTTTTGTCGACATTTAAGATCTTGAATTTGGGGTCTTATCATAAATAGTGGAGAGGGCTCCTCGTAAAAATCTTCCTAGTGTTTTTTTTTGTATTGTTTACAAGGCATACCATAGAAATTTGGAGAAATCTTCCTCTTTCTATAAAGCAAGTCAGGAACACTTGATAACATAAACAATGATATTTTTAGATACTTGTCAGATATAGTGATTAGGAAATTTGTAGTTTTATTTTTTTGTATTTTTATTCTCTACTTTCTTCTCCTTAATATTAAGAAAAATGAAGTTATGTATTCTTGTTACCAATTTTAAAATTTCTTCCTCTCTTTCTTCTCAAATACCAATTTTCTAGGTTTATTATCTACCTACTAGGTCCAGATTCTCAGTATATCCAAGAACATGTTTGGATTTGGTATAGGACGATATTTTACATTTCTATAAGGGAAAAACTACTTAAAAATAGACACCATTAAGTAAAACTCAAACGTTTTGTGTAATATATAATGTAGAAAAATTTTTACGCATAGATATCCACATAAATTAGTTTTTCAATTGAAAACCAATTCAGAATTTGGAATTTCATGCAAACACAAAGCAATAAATTTATTTTCCCTTATAATCAAATAATTTCAAATTTAACACCTGAAGGCACTTTAAAAAAAAAGTGACAGCAAAAAGGCACACAAAACCCAACAAATTGTGTCCTATTACCTATCGTTTCCTTTATTTCCGGACAATTCACCTAATCAATAAAAGGAAGAATAAAAAATTTCTCAACCATCTCGTAGAAATTCTATAAATTCCCCTGGAAATGTTCTATTTCTGAAAGCACACCCGCCCGCCCCAATTCCAGGAACAACAACCGCACACGTGGGATGTGCCCCTTGGCTCCAAAAAGGTGAGCTTTTGCTGTCTTCACCCTATAGAAATAGATGATAATATAAAATCAGCACTTTTCTTGCGAAGTACCCTATTATGTCCGTATATCTGATCTCCATATATTACATACATGGTGGAGAAGATATCTGAGTTCACATAATTCCTCCAGAGTCCCGGATCTGGTAGCAATGTAGCAGCGTTCTTGCCGTACCAAAGTTTCCGTGCGACATATGTGCCACAGTAATGTCTGCACAGCTTTCAATAATGTCCACTGTATACTGTCCGCTGTGTATTTGTTTCTAGTTTTGCTAGAAAATAGATAGTCGTTAAATTGCAAGTTAAGGAGTTGTAGTTGTGAAAATAGTTTCTCGCCATCGCTACTACTGTTACAGCTACTGCTATGCTAGTCGTCCTTCTGCTCCATTTCAGCTGGCACCGCAAGATATCCGGGAGATTTCATGGAAAACGTGGAAAAAGTGGAGACGCGACAAATTGGAATTCCTAGACATTTCCAAGTAGTGATACTCTTGTCTGTTCCGTTGGTATATAGCATTGCCCTGAAAGAGTTTTCTGGTAAACATCAACAAGATTACTTTTTGCTATTTTCCGATGACAGATGATCTTGTTTTTTTCTATGTATCTTTCGGAGTATAATCCCTTGTATTGCTCTCGTGTCACTTTTTATTTAGATATTGTCTGGATTTATTGCTTAAAAAATTGCTCTTCCTTTATTTCTAGAGCAGAGTTAGGTATAATATTAAAGGAATTTTGAGGACTTCTCACTGGGAATACTTTGATTGTAGGGCTTTGAGTAATGCTGTCAGATTTCATTTATTTTTGATTTGTGATTATAGAGTTCTCTTGGTTACATTTTTAAATTGCCCTTGCTTCAACGATATTTTAAATTTGATTCAGTAAATCCCTTATCGTGGATTATTAGTTGATTTTAAAATGACTTTGGATAGGTTATTCTAATTTCCACCAAAGTAGTCTCGGGTACCACAAGCTTCTGGTCTTTTACCTACTTTGATTACTCTTTTTTTTACTCGTTTCCTATTGTCATATTCTCATACTCATGATTATTATTTTCTTTAAGTCATTCAATTTCGCCTTTTTCTAAAAAGCCTTTAGAAACTCCACATGTGCCTTCCTTTGCATCGAGAGGGCTTTTAACAATGCCTCCACAGAAGCCGTTCGAATCGTTTCTGTGCAACTTAATCAGTACGATGCTAAAAACCGGATGATAAAGAACGAACTGGCTAAAAGCAGTGCAACAAAATGGGGGGTGTTTAGTGGCGCCCCGTAAGGGGATGTGCTCTTCTCCACAGCAGCTTCCAACAAAAGATGTCTCATTATACTGGTGCACCAGCCTTGGAGTGTTGTGGACTTCAGGGAAGTAGTACTGTTCAATTAAATGATCAACTTAAAGCAATTACAACCTAATTTGAAAGATACTTTCTAAGATCGGCGTCTAGAAGTTCTATTTTCTATGACATTATTTCAATAGTAAATCGTGCCTATAAATTCTATGGATTTTTTGTTTTGCTTTGGGTGATAAATGCATATCCTCTTACTGGAACCAGTTGCTGCAATTAATTATTCTAGGAAACCGATTCCTGTCAATTCCCGTAAAAGCTGGAGGATACTCGCAATAAAAGTAGTGATAGAGTGCTGAATCTTCCTTTCACAAAAGCCAATCCAGTTCCAGTGTCACATCGCATTTAGTGAAGATCACTTTACATTTCCAATTATGCCAAAAATTTAGTAAATGCCATGTTAGCGTGTTTCTGGTGTATAATGACTACAACTGAGAGAGTGGAGCGAAAATAGAACCTCTGGACGTTCATAAGCCAAGATGGAAAATTCTTCAGCGGCTCCTAATTATAGACATTCCGAGGAGATTGAGTGCAATAGCCTCGTTCAGAATCGTATTTTTAGCTGGACCAAGGGACTGTGTTCCGTGGCAGGTTTTCTTCTTCCATCTATTTCATGCTAAGCGGCTGTCTGTAGTTCTGTACACGTAACGACGCATCCAATGCCTGTTAGACAATCCAAAATAGAAATTTCTTAATTAAGACCTGAACTTCTGGTCAGATTGTCACTATCTGGAAGTTGCCGCACCCATACACTTCTGTCCGTTGTATAACAGCCCAGAGCTGCCTGTCGACCACAAATTTGAATGTCGTATCAAATGTCAAACGATTTTCCAACAGACTCTGAATCATGCTCTCCTTCCGAATCACACATGGGTTCTATATTCTCGGGTAATCTGTCTGGTTGTCGCGTGCTCTAAAAGCTCCGGAATTATTTGTCACTGCTTTTCTGAATTTCTGAGGCACTATGATTACTACGAGACTGCGGACATATTTAGTGAACTCGACCAGGAGGGGCACCTTTTCAACATCTCATGCTGCACAGGGAAGACAAGTTAAAAGTCCACTGAGGTAGTCGTCAAGTCGATTCTGATTTATGTCGAGTTCCAGGACATTTGGGGGAGCTCTTGCCACTTAGCCAGGAGTCGGTTAAATCTGCACCAAATGCTTTTTATGTTATGCATGCGAGCCGTTGTCATTGATCTTCTCAGCTGTTTCTTATTCACCTACGGATTCTTTCCGTTGAATTAATGCTGAAACTTTCCCCATGAAACCGGTCCTAAAAGCTTTTTGATTGTGAAAAATGCGCCCAACACATGCTCGGAATAAACCTGGAATAGTTGAACGACTAATAATGATTCAATTAGGGTGGCCAAATGTCCCGTATGTGAATTTCAGGAGCTGTTAAGGGATCTGGTGTGGTAGTGCACGTTCTTTTCTATAAAATTTTCTTGGAAAGCTTTAATTTAAGGCGAGATATACAAGAAATTTTACTTCTTGGTAAGATGACTTTATATGGGTTTTTAGTGTGGTTCGATCTGGCACCTTGGGTTTATGGTTACTCAAGATGAAAGGGTTTGGATGTGGCTGCTTAGTTGGTTAATAACTTTTGATTTAGTAAATTATTTATTGACATCTATTTTTTCTATGTGGACTTTGGCTGAAAATACAGAGCACCTTTCCAGTAAGGGGACACAATCGATCGACAAGTACTATTGGGCTTCATATAGAATCCCATTGAGAAAAATGAGGGTCAAAAACCCATTTTTGGTGGATCACACTTCGAATGAAAAGCTGAAGCTGTGCTACGTGCAGAGTGCAGTGAACTTAAAGTTCGTTGTTGTTTCTTTCAGACTAAATATGTATTATATAGGATAGTGCCTGGCTTGATGTTGTGGATGAGGATCATGGTCGTTCCAAATCCATATCCACAACCGCTCTCCGTCGAATCAGATTCACAGCAGTCCCAAACCGACATTCACAATTGTAAATTCATAGAGCCTTTCTCTGGAAGTTTTTCAAGGATATTATGACTAGCTGTACTAGTGCTAGGTCTGGGCTCAACTCCTGACCCACGCCGGAGATGAAGAAAGAGCATAAAACAGGCCGGAACGCAAAGGCGTCCAAAAGGGTTTTCAATTGAGCTAAGATGCATAAAAAGTGAGATTATAAAAATATCCTAGCTCTTCAGGGAAACGAAGGCAGATAGACTGTGGAAAGTTCTTTTCAAAGATACATTAATGGGTTGTCTTGGATGAAGTGATAGACTTTTCATCAACAATTCTAAAAGATTTGTTTCAGTCCCATATTCTACATCCTCTGCTCCTAATGAAATACATACAGATCGGAGCTGAAGTAGAGCTCAGCGACAATTATTATCAGGGTACAATTATTGTCAGGCTTTCCATAATTAAATTGTGATTGTGGAGGAATTATTTACAGCCAAAGTGCATTTATTATTAAATCGACGATATTGTTGATTTTTCTGTACAGATATCCTCAGGGAAGTTAGAGAGGATAGAAGCCCTCATAATATGATGAGTTAAAATAATGCCAGAATCTAAAAGAATAGCAGCCCACTGGGTATGCACTGAAGTAATGACTCAGGGGATAAAGGAGTGTCCTTAAGGAAGAGTGGTCTTATAGGCTCTCGAACGTTTGGACGATTTTATGCCGAAAGTGTGTGAGTTTTCCTAGGAGGGTCCTTAGAATATTTAGAAGCATATATGAGAGAGTTGCCGAGCCGACGAGTTTACTCAGGGTTCTAGTTGTCAAAAACTGCTAGGTCCTTTTTTATGCAAATTGTTTGTTTTTTTTTGTCGTTGTTGTTTATTTTTTCCACATAAAATTTATTTTTGGTATTACACTATTGTACAAGGTGTTAAAATTCGGGACCAAAATGTTTGTGGTGTTTATATTTTTAGAGAAGTGAGATGGCAAAAATGTATTACTCATGAAAGAAATGTTTACGAGTTTCTCGTGCACTGATCTCTTTA
>QYTT01079315.1:0-12328 GCA_006980735.1 Dasypogon diadema
CTGAAGTCCCTTCGCCCAATTTTCTAATCTGTGAACTAGCTCCATCACTGCTGGATTCATCTGTATCATCATCTTTCAGTAATGCCTGCTCAAGTCTTGCCACTAGGACTGCTTTTGCTCCTGCTGTATCTAGTCCACGCCTTCCTAACTCTGTTTTCAATTGTTCCACTGTTAAATTACTCGCCATTTTACCGTTTTATTACACGTTTAACGAAAACCACTACAGTCAATAGGCCACTATGGGTTGAGCCCCCAAATGTAGGATATTAAAACACCCGTCAAAATAGTTCAAACCAGTTTTAATGAAATTTGTAAATTCGCAAAAAAAAGTTCTTAGTTTATATTTATTTTTCAGTAATTCATACTATTAACTAATCTCCTTCACTAAGGAACGAACAACTGACTACTGACCAAACAACTGACTACTGACCAAACAACTGACTACTGATCGAACAACTGATAACGACTGCCTACTGATAACAACTGTGTCTACTGATAACAACTATGACCACTGATAGCAACTGTGACTACTGACAAAAACTGTGACTACTGATAAAAACTGCCTACTCGTCACCGTTTTGGTTTCTACAGGTATGGTGGGCACTAGGAAAGTAGGAATAGGAATGCGCTGAATATGCATTACCTGTATGGCTGCAGGCTCTATTAGTATTGTTGTTTCGATGAAGTTGTTCCGCAAATTTTAACACAATTACTATCAGTATAATTTATCATGTACTACTCATACTGAGAAGACATGACACAAATTAGATGACTATAAAGTGTGTAGTAGCATGAATATTTGTTTTCGTGTCGTGGCAAACCAGCGGAATTAAACGTATTTAAAAATTCTTGAGAATAGTGCACAATATCTTCGATATTTCTGACGGTATCAATGCATTTGTAATGTTTAACTTCATCGGAAATCTCATTTATATTACATATTTAATTTATTAGCAGTGTGGTTTCCATTATCATGAAAACTTTCCCATGTTCAGCCTATTTCCAAAAGGGGAGAGTATTGAGGCCGCTGTTACTGCAGACCAATAACAATTGTCCAAGATCTTTGATACTTTTATCAACGCAATTACAGGTTTTTCAAATTAAATTTACCTCCTTGCAAATCAAATTAAACCTTTTGCAAGTGAAATTCATTCTTTTGCAAATTAAATTCACCCTTTTGCAAATCAAGTAATTCTACATATATATTACAAATAAGAAATCAAAAATTTTATTATAATTCATATAATTATATAATTATGGAGACGAAGGTATGTATGAAAACTGGATGCAGATAATTCAATAATAATAATAATAGTATGTAATTAAATAATAATAACAATTCAATAAACATATATACATAACGTAGTCTATAACGGTTCTCCTGCAGTAGCAACTGGTAACTTATACATACATATTCATATAATAATTATAATTTGTAGACGTAATAGTTCCAACAGAGTTATTAACTACATCTACCTAATTTTAATATATAGAGAATAGTATTTCATGCAGTAATTCAGCAGTCTGCAGTCAACTCAAATATCTTCTGCGACTTTCTTAAGGTCTTACTTCAGAAAGAAATTGGAAGACTATAATCTGGACGAAGTTAGGCTGATTTTGGACAGTGCAAGTATCCACAAGACGCAGGAAGTGCGTACTCTTGTTGATCAGACAAGGCACACTCTACTTTTTCTACCACCATATTCTCCTCCTGAACCCAATCGAAGAAGTCTTTTCCAAAATCAAGTTTATTGCAAGAAATATGATAGGTGATCCTTTAAATCGTGAAAATTTGGTAGATGTAGTTAATAACTCTGTTGGGACTGTTAATTCTACAAATTGTTATAGTTACTATATGAATACGTATGTTCAACTGCCCTGCAGGAGAACCGTTATAGACTAGGTTACGCATATTGAATTATTACATAATAAAATACCTCGAGACTAAAAAACTAATTCACGACCTCTAGCATGGCTTTCGTGATGGGCGCCCGACTGGTGACTTGTTGACTTTCCTTACTGAGCGTTGGCACCATCGTCGCCATAATTTTGGCAGGTCGGTGATAGTTGTGCTTCCGATCTAGACTGGCAATCTGGCCTTTTAGCCAAACTTCCAGCATTTAGTCTTGACCCCTTTTTTTATAATATCAATGCCGGCGTGCCGCAAGTCTCTGCATTTAGTCCCACTTCATTAATGATCTCTTCTCACTCAGCTCCAATCCAGTTCACAGTTTTGCTGACGATAGTGTATAATTTCTTTGAAAACAACCACAAAATCCCCTCCACCTCTCCTCAGCAATGTGATGAGCAGCAGGTATCATCTATAAGGCTCATATCAGAACCAGACTTAAATATGATTTGCAAATTTGGGCCAGGGTAGGACATACTGAATTGTTCACATTGGACAAAATCCAAGAAGTCGAGTAGAAATCGATTCGAAAATCGATTCTCTAGAGCATCGACGTAATGTCGCTTGTCTTACGCTCTTTTATCGCTATTTCAGTGGATATCGTACCAACGAAATCTCCGGTGTAATTTCTTATGGGTCAATCTCTATGCGTGACACTCGCGCTTTGAGTCATCTTCATCTTTTTGTTCTCGAGACAAAACCTAGCAGAGCAATGAAGTTTCGAGATTCCTTCTTGAGCAGAACTATGCGGATGTGGAAGAGACTAGCATTTTCTGTTATTCCCGTCAGTTATTTAACACGTTCAACCCGGCGCTTTGCTAGTAAAAGAGCTCTCTTATATTTACGCTCAATATTCTTATCCCTTTTCCCCCATCCCCACTTAAATCTATACAAAGTTGATGCCCACTTCCCGAAAGAAGATAACAAATGCTTTTAAAACTACGCATTTAAAAATAAAGATAGAGATAGAGATAAAATATTTTATTATTATTACTTTACTTTTATTTTATCTCAATGCAATCCAATTTAAATAAACACCTTCCGCTTTTTCTCTTTTAAGAAAAGTATAATCCTCTTTAAAAGAACGAAAAAAATGCTGTTACTGTTTTTTTAATTTATTATTACTGTATCAATAAATGTTAGGTTATTCACTTTATAAGCTTTTATCAAACTTCCTAAAAGTATTCCATTTGGGATAATCGAAATTGCACACATGGCCGGAAGTTGACAGAGACGACTATAAAGATGCATTGCACTATTTATCTTATTTTTATTTAATGTCTCTATAAAAAGAGCAGTAAACTTCCCAGTGAAGAAATTATCTTTAAAACATGTTTTTAAATTGAGCGCCGAATGAGACAATGACATTTTGAGTAGGAATGGCGGCCTGTGCAGGATTTGATCTCACACCAGCAAAGGCGAAAATCTGCAGACGTGCGCCTCAGCCCACTCGGCCACAGGCTTGGGTGCAAAAAAAAAGTTACGGACAATAGTTTGTCACTTTGTCAAGTTCATTTGAGAATTTAATTTATATGATATAATATTCATTGTCTAGATTATTGACATGGATTACATTGCCTACGTGAAATATTGCGACAAAGACTACGTCGTTTTTTACAAAACCCTTTAGTTTTATAGCTCTTGAATTTTTTCTATATCGAATTTCATCATAATATTCGAGAAACGCATTCCCTACATATCATATAATCGATATAATTATGTGAGAAAAAAATTAAATTTTCGGAAATTTTTGGTGCCTTTAAGCCCTTTTCTGACGTAAGCCTAGATTTGTAGCTCTAGAATTTTTTTATATCGAATTTTGCCACTATATTTTAGAAACGTCTTCTTATAGCATTATAATCAAAATATGCAAGAAAATCGAAATTCAATTTTTAATTTTGGTACGACTAACCCCTTGGATAAAAATTAGTTATATACACGTATATGTAATGTAACAGTAATATATAAAATTGGGAAGTTTTCAATACCATTAGCCATTTTTACAGAAGTATGCAGCAAATATGCAAAACAAAAATATCTTCATAAATTCTTATATAAGTAATTGCGTGACATATCCCCATCTCACCTTGGCTTTACTCTTAAACTTGATTTTCATGTCGAACAGTGCTTGTGCCAAGATCGATCTACCGCCTGTCTCGACAATCAAATGCAAGTTTCATGGATCCGATAAAAGCTCTGCCTAGCAATACGGCGGAAAGACGACTTGGTTCACTGCCGCATGCCACACTGCATTCATGACTGAAATTGGAGCACGATCGTGGTCAAAGTCAAGGCGATCGCTGTTTATTTGTTTACAGTAGATGTGTAAATTACTTGACGAAGTGGAGTAACACATACATATGAAGAACGCGACATTCAAACACAGTCCAGCAATTTATACGGGAGAATGATAATCTCTTTCAGTATACATGTAATTTTCTCTCATAGCTTTTGCAGGTTTAAGAGCGCACTTGAACGCCGCAGCAGCAGTGGTAAGCTTACAAGTTCTGCCACCAAGTCAACGACCCCTAAAGTTTTTAACTTTGGCAGGTTATTGCGAAAGATAATATTAAGAGATCGAATGTGGAAAAAACTATAATTAGAGTGAAAGAATAATATGAAAGTCTAAACACCAGGGTTGCCAGAGCAAAGAAGAATTGCCTCCTTGAAGTGCAGAAAGACTTTATGGCTTATCTTGGAATGTTTCCAGCACTTCACTTCATAAATACTAATTTTAATGAAATGTAAAAACGACAAATCAATGGTTTATTTATTTCCTCCGACACCGAAAGTCATACAATTTTTCGTAACAACATACAGGACAATACAAAATCCCTTATTTTGAATTTTACTCTGCAAATGTCCCTTATTTTATTTTTAAAAAGTCAACTCCATATTTCCAAATTGGAAATGAATGAGCCCTTATTTTGAAAGATTTCAAATTAATCTTGAGTGAGTTTCATTTGCCATTAATTATAAAAGGAATTGTTTCAAAGCTCTAGATGTCAAAGATGATATTGATATAATAAAATTTAAAGAATATGTATTTATAAAATTTGAAGTGATTATTTTAATGAGCAGAAGGAGGTTTTAGGAACATTAAAATCTCCGTCTGAGTTGTGTTATGAAAAGTGGCTTAATTGAAATGAGGAGTGATTTTGAAATAAATAATCCAAATGAAAAAGAACCTAGTAAATTATTTTACTGCCATTACCTAGCAAATTTTTTAAGTTACGGGGCCAATTACTAAGATAAACCACGCCGGTGGTCGAGTGGGCTGAGGCGCACGTCCGCAGAGTTTCTTCCCTGTTGGCGTGGGTTCGAATCCCGCACAGGGCACGGCGATTTTTCTGGGTACCAGTGGTTGAGGCAATTCTACTGACAAGAATTGTACTTGTGAAGCCACTGGTATGTTGCACAGTAAAAATTTCATGCCAAAAAAATTGTGGCTCACTTGCAACATTTGTCAGGTTAAAATCTCCCAATCTCCCCTTCCCTAATTTCCTTCCGCCTAAAGCTGTACTGTGAGCATCATAGGGTTGTCCCCTAAGCTTAGGCAACACATTAAAAAAACATTTGTTTACTATAAAACTTAAACAAGAGCAATTACCTAGCTCAATAAAAAAAAATCTAGAAATCTAGAAAAACGAAAGGTCGGAAAGAACAAAACTAATCAAAGGAAGAAAAGTGGATGGAAATTTTCGCTCATTTTTAAGAAAAAAAATTATTGATCATAAAAATACATCAATGATGACTTAATTTTGCCTGTCTTTTTTCTCCTATGCTGCAACAGAAACAGTTTTTTTTTCAATAATGAAAAACCATTGCAGGTTATAAATTTTTGTGGAAGAAAGGCGACATTGGGGGTATTGTTTAACACAAATAAAAATAAATTCCGTAGGAAAGAAGACTTCCATTTTTTATATATATTCAACAGAAAGATTCATCGATAACCATAATTGAGGTATCAAAAGAAAGATACTTATGATAGCTTTCAACTTAACTACACACAATCTGAATCCATAGGGTGATTCAAAAGTTATGAGCCATCATTTCCTTCTTCAGGGAACATTAAAAGTCCATCAATCTTTGAGGGGCTGTAACTCGTTAGAGAGATGTGGAACGATTTTCTTATCAGCTCACGCATCACATGGTACCTGAATCAATCTATATTTAATTTTCTAGCAATATAGCACTATTAATAAAACAAAATATTACTAAGTGGAAAAAAATCCTTTATTTCTTACATCTCTTCGAATTTAACATTTGGTTTGACCAGCGTCATTTCTTGCCTGGAATTTAGAATTTTCTTTACTACTAATTTGTGTAAAAATTAGATAGCCCTGAAATTTTGGAAATATTTCAAAGAGCATCCAAACAACATCCAACATATCAAAGGATATGATCAAATCTTCTCAGTTAAAAAATTACCGAACCATTGAATTTAATGACACTTTACGTTAACGCTGAGAGTAGGAATCTCTGAGTAAAAAGAGCAACTGTTGGTTATTTACGTAAAATCACGTATACCTCAGAAACTATAACAATCTATCAGGTAAAAACAGAAAGACATTCCAACTCTTAACACAGGCAGTGAACGCTTTTTCTTGACATCTTTTTGTTATGTCAGCATAATGTTAAATGTTATACGGATATATTAACAATAGAGGTACCATTCAACAACCTCGGCAAAAAATCTCTAGGTCATTTCTGTAAATAATCAGATTTAAAAAGATTCAGCTTCAAACGGATATAGATGAAAGATCATCATTTAGCCTACTCACCGCAACTTCCATTAAATATATTGAAATATAATAATGGCATATAAATGAAATTTGCAATTTTTAATTACCGAAGCAATATCGTTAATAAAAATTTAGAACAGTCAAGGTCTAAGAATTGATCATTGCGGTGCACCACTAGATGCATCCAAGAGATCTGAGTATGATTGACCGCAATATACTCTCTGCTGGCGCCTTCTTAAATAAGAACAAACACGCTTACAAGTACAACTAAAAAAGTTATATAATCTTTTAAGTATATCCACCAGAAGCAAATGGTCAACTTTATCAAACGCCTTGGAAAAATCAAGGTAGGTAAGTATAGTTATTATATTAGAATCTATGGATATGTAATATCATGGGATACCTTAAGAATTGCAGAAACGCAACCATCTTAAGGTCGAAAACCAGATTAAAATTTTGATAGCATATTGTTTTAGTCAACATACAAACCTAGCTGGTTATGCAAAATCCTCTCAAAAACTGCAAACATAAAAGGGAGAATGGGAATAGGACGATACCCAGGGACATATTGCTATACTATTTCCTTCCTCGTGAACCGGGCTAAAGGATCCTTCACAGGAAAAATTTCAATAAAAAGGGAAATAACAAAATCAGGGAAAGGTAGAAATAAATAAATTAACAGTTTGCCATCTTCGCACAAAAAAAAAACTCGCTCAACAAATGCTTACAAAGATATTCGCATTGAGTTTGCTTATGAAGGGGGATAAAGAGTGGCACAATGTAATCTTTTTTGATGAAAAGAACTTTAATTAGAATGGGCTCGATGGTTGCAAATTTTATTGGCATGATTTACGAAAACATAAAAAAGTGGAAAGTGCGGATGGAATCATTTCAGCACGATAATACCCGAGTCCACACTGTAAACTATTGGAACCAATTATTTCCCATTAATGCAGTGAATTGCCATCCATACAAGGAAAACTATTTTGCCACAAATGTAGGACAAAACATTAATTAAACAAATTGTCGTAAGAAAGTGGATTTAATCAATTTCGCTCACTATGTACTCGTATTTTCTAAATAATTTTCTTTTCTTTATACCATGGGTACTAATAAAAGGATTTGAGAAGTAAAATACGATAAGCTATGTTAAGTCCACACTTGGGGGCTTAGCAGAAAGAAAGGGAAACAGGTGCCGGATTTCAAATTGAAGCAGAGAATCACTTTTTAATGTTTTTTTATATATTAATTATTCTTATTTCCTAATCGTGGGATTAGGAAAAGTTTAAAATCAGAATGCATCCAAAACGAGTGCAAATGAGAAGTGAAAACAAGTCTTTTACTTACGGGCCAATATTTGGAAAAGGAAAGGGATTTACACTTCAATTCGGTGCAATTTGAATAATTTAGCCTCAAAGCAGCTTAAATTCGCTTTCAATACAAGCGCTCTAGATCAGCTCCAGCACGAGTCTGAATCGAGTCTCAGTTCTATCCTACGAGGTGCCTCTATTTATACCCCTAGGAAGAAGAAGAGCGCATGCGCCAGTTGACATTTCACGTATGTTAACAAACGATTTGAAGAGGCAGCAAATTTGTTCGTAGTACACAAAATGTGCACTGTTTGGAGGATTTTGGGGCAGAGCCGGCTGGATAAAATGATAAGAGAGATTAGCAGAGGCGGCGGGAATAATAATTTTCATAGTTTTCAGAAATTTAATTGTTGGGGACTCAACAGCTATGTAGCTCATTATTAATTAAATATGGAGAACAATTAAAACTTAAATTACAAAATTAAGCACTGCATCCAACATCAAAGTGTGAGCGGCGCGCCGATAACTGAACGACATAGTAGTGTATGCACAGATATCATAATATAAATAGATGGAGCATTTCTGAACAAACGCATAGTAGATATTGATACCACAACTGCTTCAAAATATAACTCTTTCCCTCAAACTCAAAATATGTTAGTGAATTAAAATTTTCTCAATTCAACATAAGGCGAAAAAATAGATAGACGTATTGTTTAATATATCTATCCTTTGCAAACTCAGAAATTTATTTGATATTTGCCAGGCTTTTCAATGATTTGATTAATAATAACGTAAGTATTCTGATAAAAGTTCATTTTGTTTAGAAGCACTTAAAGTAGTTGTTATTCTGAGTTTTGTGTATTTCGTTCTATTCAGTAATACTGTGATTTTTTAATGTAGATATATTTAAGCAGATACGGGCATGTAGTACAAGAGTAGCTGGAATTTTTCTTACAATTGAAACTAGTTAACTGAAACATCATCATCTTTTTGAAACATTTATTAGAATAGAAAAAAATTTAAATTTCAACTGATGGCAAATTTTAACGCATTAAATTTACCGATTTCAAATAATGATAATTTACCGATTTTAAATAATGATAAGAAGAAAGCCAGCGCTTGGGACTAGAAACATTTTCCGACGCACTGGTTTTTTTGTGTCGCCATTTAGAATGGTCAAAAATAAATGCTTTCAAATTTACCATCAGTTGAAATTTGGACAATAAGATATATTGTAATCAATTTAGATACAGTAGACTCGCGGTAACGTGAACATTATTATAGGGCGTTTTATTAAAGGTATAATTTAAATTAAAACGATACATCTCTGTAAATTCTCATACATTTATTTGGCTTTACTGAATTCAAGGATAACGAAACAAAAATGTTCACATATTTATATATCGTTGGCCTAATCCTAAACCCTCGTAACTCCACTTTTTACGATTGCGTGTTTTTGATCGCAAACGGTAACACTAGCCGCAAGGTATCAATGAAATTTAAATTATTATTAATTTAATTTAATTTAGAAATTTTGGAAAAACGGGAAATCCCCTGAAAATTTAGTTTAAAAAGCTCGTAACTATATAAATTGTACAGTTTTCCTGCTCCCCTGTAAAATTTGAGTTCTGGCACTTACGAGGTTTTAGGATTAGGCCGACGATATGTAAGTACATATTACCAAGCATCTATAGATAATTTTAAGGGTATATATAGGGATAAATATATGTAGTTTTTAATATGTTTGTGTATGCTTATTTTTCTAGAAAATAAAACGTTAATTCAACTTGCTTTTTCTTCGCCTGCAACTTTTTTATTAATGCCTTTTCGCGAAGTTTTTTAAGTACTATTATGTCCTGAACATCTGTGCCGTTTTGTTGTGCCCAATTCAACGCGCTATCAAATTACATATAGCGACTTAATATTTAGCAGCCACACACACTATTCAGACACCGCGAAATAATAAAGTGGATAAGCTGTAACGGTATTTAAATTTGGCATAGGAAAATTCATACGAAATTTGTCTTCTGCTTGCAATTTCATGAAAAATAAATTGTTCACGTTATTGAGCATTTCCTTGTTCACGTTACAGAGTAGTCAATGTTAAAGATGTGATGTTCATGTTTTCGAATTATTCACATAAAACATTGTTTACGTTATCGCGAGTCTACTGTACTTAAAATTCAAGTAAAATTAAATGTACTCCTTAAAAGGTTCGGACAACTAATTAAATAAGGCATTCCAGCTTCTTTCTAATTATAATAAAAATTCATACTTACCTAGTTTAGAGTTCCAATATTACTTCACCACCCGGCGTGAATTTCTTCGTAAGGGGCAATGCATGTTCTTTTCACGCGAAAAATTTTACAGAGGTTGTTTTTTTGAGAATTATGGACAGAATGGATGACTTTATGGAATCTTTTGAAGTAGTCGAAGATGAAGGCAATGTCGATGAATTGCAAGAGCAATTAAATATTCATTGTCCATTTTTTAATTCAATAAAAAACACAAAAATCAAAAATGTTTTACTAAAAATCAAAAGAGCATGTGAAAATGACAAATTCTTTGTCATAGCAACATCTGCCAAAAATATTTCACGTGAAAAGAATATGCGTGGAAAACTCAACCGTGGAATTTTTCACGACTTTAGAGATGAATACTATGCTTTATGTCTTGATAGATGACTTGTAAATCTAAATGAATAATTTTGTAAATATTGTTCTCTGAAATATTTTGCTTTCATTTAACTAGGAAAATAGTTGTTGTATCAAACATTTAAACGTACTATAGCAAAATCTACTCGTATCTACTGTATCTATACCTTAAATAAATTTAATAAAACTTACAAGCTTGCATTTGTTAGATAATCTAAGCGAGAATACGATGATATCATGCACCACAAAAAGTTATTGAAATGATATTGTTACGGAAATGGCAATTCAACATCTTTTTGAAAATATTCCCTGCGCCGGAATATTTATGTTTCAAGAGAGTAAAGTCAAAACAGAGGAAGTAATAGATAGGAAAGATGGTCACAATTGAAAACTCCTTTGTCTTTTTAACAAATTAGATAAAAAGGTTGCTTGTGTAATCACGAAAAAAAATTATTTCACTACACTACCGTCTTGCTATTTGTATGTACCAACAGGCCAGAGATTGGCTAAAACAACTGTCGCGTCACATCCAAAAGATTTGAAAAAACTTTATTAACTGTGCGGAGAAAAACTATTTATTAGATTTTAAAAACCTTCATTTCAAACAGCGTATCTTGTATTAAATCTCACCAGCAAGTTAACTGAAGGAAACAATGATCTAGAGGTTCTCTGGTGCAAACACGAATTTTGTTGATTATTTTATATGATTTGTTATGAGTGATAGGTGATATTCATACGTAGATTACAGGAATAACAATATGTAAAATTAAGGAAATAGAAAACTAAAAAAAAAATTGAAATAGAAACGTTCATTCATTTATGAATTTTACACATTTCCTCAAAAACATCGATGTTTTTAAACTTAGATGGTTTAAACCGATGTTTTGCTGGCATCGGTGGTTTTTTAAAGATGGCGTCTACGATAGTAACATTGATGTTTTGCTTCAATGTCGCATCCCTAAACATGTATACACAAAGCACAAATCCGTCGAGACTGCGTTATATGACGCAGGGCGTACTAAAAAAAAAGCTCTTAAAAATATAGAATACCCCTTATATGCCTTTCTTGACATCGCGTAGACTTTTAACAATGCTTCAATGCTTCTATTTATTAAGAAAAGAGTGATTACAACCTTTGCTTAGTAGTACTACCCTTCAACATAAAAATTACGCCAAATATCTGGAAGCTGTATTATGTAGACTCTAAGTTAAGCTGAAAGGAAAGCATAGAGCAGCGCGTGATAAAGACGACCACTGCCATTTACTTTTGGAAGGAAATTTTTGGCAAAAGATGGGGTATGCATCTCCACATCGTACAAGACGGTACACCGCTATCGTTAGAGCTGTACTTAAGGTTTGGTGGACTGCTTTGGGGACAACAGTTAACTTAAAAACCTTACCAAGGTACAAAGAGCTTGGGTATCACAGGTTAAAACAAAACAAAGTGTAACTGTCCAATCACATAACATTTTTTTAAGCTATTATCATTGCATTTGTAAATTCATTTGTAAATATTTATAAATTCATTTGTAAATTCTTTAATACTTTAATATTGTTGGTTCAGAATCACCCTGTATTGTAAAAGATCACAGATATTATGCCCAGTTATATTGCTTTGTATCAGTTATCAGGGTTCATACAGCTAGCTTCAACTGTTTGGTTTAAAATTCTTTTGCTCTCTCGTTGTTGGTCTTCTGCAGAGTAAAG
>QYTT01079316.1:0-17127 GCA_006980735.1 Dasypogon diadema
TCTTCAGAAGAATAGTTTCACTTCTGGAGTGAAACTATTGATGAATAGTTTCCCTCCAGCAGTGAAACTATTCTGTCATTAGATGAATAGTTTCACTTCTGAAGTGAAACTATTCTGTCTTTAGATGAATAGTTTCACTTCTGGAGTGAAACTATTCTGTCATTAGATGAATAGTTTCACTTCTGGAGTGAAACTAAACGCAGAGTTTAGTTAAAATTCACGTCCCTGCATTTGACACTGTAGACCACCGAAAGTTGCTTCTTAAGTTAAGCAATAACTTCGATTTTTCTACATCGGCAGTTAATTTGGTGGGTGATTTCTTATCCAACCGTAGTCAAATTGTGAAGGTGCATAGTTCTTTCTCATTACCAACCATACTCCATTCAGGTGTTCCTCAAGGATCAATCCTCGGTCCTCTCTTATTCAGCTTATATGTTAATGACTTGGTGCATGTAATCAGGAATGCATCCGTTCACTTGTATGCCGATGATGTTCAGATATATCACAGTAGGCCAATAGGTTTAGTTGAAGATTGTGTATGCCGGGTTAATGAGGATCTTCGACAAATTTACGATCGGGCAGTCGCCAACAAACTGTCACTTAACCCTCATATATCTAATTGCTTAACAATATATAGTTAATATTATCGAGCCGGGCGACCTTTTGCCTGTCCTTTTGAATAATAATATTTTGAAATATAAGGATTGTATTAAAAACTTGAGCATATCACTCAACTCCAGACTCAGTTGCTGTAACTAAATTAAGGATACGATGGGTAAAATATATGGCGGTCTTCGTCAACTATGGATTAGCTCATCGGCTATCCGTTACACTTAGGAGGAAATTAGCCTTGGCTATCATTATGCCGCATTTTACTTTTGGCAATCTTGTCTTTTGTAAGTTTGATTCCGTATGTCAAAGAAAGCTGACGGTGGCATTTAATGATGTGGTTCGTTATATCTACGGGCTTCCTCGCAGTGCACACGTCTCTCCTTATGTTGCATCGCTTCCGGGCACCTCGATTGAGGTTTATCTTGAGAGGCGTAGACTAATTTTCTTGCGCAAATTAATAAATGATAATATTCCGCAATATTTAAGAACAAAACTATAATTCTTGCAATCTGCCAGGCATCGCCAGCTCCTGGTTCCAAGATGCTTATCACAGTACGGCCGGTGTTCTTACTTTGTCCGGACTATCTGCCAATGGAATATGCTTTCCAGTAGTATTCAGTGTGTGGGATCCAGCAGAGTGTTCTCCACGTTGCTGAGAGATTATCAGGAACTCTAAAAATGGCGCATTAGTTTTCTGTGTACTATTAGTATAGAATTTGTTAGTATAATGTTGCGTATTATTTATTTAATTTATTTATACTTAGCTATTTTAGGCTGTGTTAATTTATATTATTAGAAATTCATATTCACTGGTTGTGTAATTAAACAAAATAGCCGTTGTTAAACATTAATAATTTTTTACATAAATTGACTGACTTGGGATTACAAAGTATACGTGGTTTCAGCGAGAAGGCGAGAAGACACACCCACAAGCCAATGACGATTTAACAACTAATGAATAATATTACAGAAGCAATAGATGAATTGGATTGTTGAAAATTAAAATCGTAAAGTTCATTTTTGCCCACCCTGATTTCTATAGTATTAGATCGTGTAACATAGAAATGTCGGATTTTTTAGGATCCTATGGCCCTTTGTTAGCGTAGAAATCCTGCTTTTTAGAGGACATCAAGTTTAAGGGGGTCCTTTCGACCTCATCCACATTACAAAATATTTCATTTGTAATGTAGTGGCCAAAACTCCGAAAAATTTGGTAGTCTAATAGCGACAAGTCTGAAGTAGGAGGGTGCGGCGGGATCTTACAGCCCGGGTTGTTAATCTTTTAAACGGCAATCTGCGAGCTGTACAGTCTTGCATTATTGTGAAAAGTAATCAGAACTTGGCGGTTGATTGCTCGATGCGTGAGAAACACATTTTTCCAGTTTTTCACCTTCTCCAATGGCCTGGGTCGGTTGTCAATAGTTTTGTAAAACACTTATCTTAAGCATTTGAAAAGCTACTCAATGTTCAGATCATGAAATGCATTTACGAATGATATTAGAAAAGTAATTGACAATCATCATCTTCATTATTGTCGGATTTTTTTAAGATCTTTTATGAAGTATACTATAGCATCTTAATTAAAAAACTAAAGTTTTAAACTCATCTTTCTGACATGTCGTTGCCCATCAGTTCCTTGGGACAATCGATTATTCAGCTTTTATGACGTAGTTACTAGTGTTCCGCAAGAATCTACACTGGAACCCTTGTTCATAAATCTACAGAATATCTCAATTGTCACTTGTATGCTTTTATATGCTTCTCGGACAATCGACTTGCTTGAGGATATCAGAGAGAGACTGAATATTGATAGATATCAAAAGTTTTTACATACCAAAATTTGTACATTTAAACCGCTAATAGTTATCTCTGTTTATTTTAGAGTTGTAGATTGAACGTTATAATTGTTTTCATTTGCTCAATCTCTAACGGGTTTTTGCTATCAAGTTTTTTAACTCCTATTAGCTTGCTTTAATTTCATAAAACATTCTTATCATAGTTACTTTCTGTCCTAACAAAACAAAGTTTCCCTTCACCTATTGTTTCCTTTATCTTACGAAATATCCACGCAGATCCCAATAAGATATCAAACTGCCTCCATAAAATGAGGTAAGACAAATGGAAATAGAAATAAATTGACCAAATTAGAAAAATCTCAACACGGCCTCTCAGAAATTTACATAAGGCCGTAAGGCAGAACAGTTCAACGTGTAATCTGATCGCCAATTTCCTTTCGTCTTATTTTTTTCTTGACAAATAATTCGCATATTGCCTGCTATTAATGATTATTTACATTCGGACAAGCTAGTACGTTGGTATCATATCGCCTCTGGCACCCACTGTTTCATTTTTAACGGTTTCAATTCCTTCGGATATTCCAGATATCACTTTCTTGTGCACACAAAACGACAAAATGAACCGCACCCATCTTAGGTTCACTTTGGTGAAAAACAAGAAATTCACGGATTCGAGAATTTGATACTTTTTTAAGCAGATCCTGTCCTGGTACAGGTAAAGGATGGATCACGTTAATCACAACTCTTTCTGGTGGAGGGAATGCATCATTTCAGGTTGTGAAATGTCTGCCGCTGATATTTGCTTCGGTCTTCTGGACCTGGTGAGGATGACGTCTACCTTGAGTTAGGTCTGCTAGAGGCCTAATTAGATCGGAAATTATGATTAAGTTTCTTGCATATGTCTAGTGTCAGACATTTCAGCAAATATTTCGGATTATTATGAAAAATATTCAATTACCTCGTCAACCTGAACTTGATGGATGAACCTGCAGAATATGCTGGAGCTGAAAAATCGTACGAGAAAATGATTTATGCTCAGTCCAACGTAAAAATGACGGTGGTGCTGTAGCCTGTCTTAACCAATCAACAAACTAAATTTTAAGGTCTTTGTACTTATTTACTCACTTTTCAACAACTTATTATTATTATTTTTTTTAATTCATTTTGCGTCGTCATCATTTTCAAAGTCAGGAATTTTTCCTAGATTCTAGTCTTGTTTTGAGTTAATTCTTTCTAAAATTAAAGAGCGGCATTAGGTGAGAACATGTTCAGGATTCTCATTTTATTGGAATTTTCTAAAGCCTTTGACTCGCTTAACCATTCCATTCTACTGAGTGGGTTATCTGACTATTTCAGTTCTAGTTTATCTGCAATTTCTTTGGTGAAGGATTTCCTTACAGACAGATCCCAGGTTGTCAGGATATTGATAGATACCCAACGCGCTGTCATTATCAAAAGGTGTCCGCCAAGAGTCAGTCTTAGATCCTTTACTATTTAGCATATTCATAAACGATCTTATCAAAGCTGTCACTGATGATGGAATGCATTTGTTTGTCGGTGATGTATCGATATATTTTTGTAGACCCGCAGGGCTTCTAGAGGATTGTATTGACTCTTACATAAATGGTAAATACCTAAAAGAACTTGAGAGGATAACCGGGGTTTTATGACCTAACCATTCCCAAATTCTGTACTTTAAATGTAGTTGTAGGCAACGAATAAGTAAGGTAGTCCCTTTTTCCTAGAGTAGTTTTCCTCACTCTGTTTAGAGCTTTCAGTGAGATAACAGTGAGTAGCAAGTGTGTTAACCTGGGAGGAAGTAATGTAAAATCAAGGTTGGTGTTGTTTGAGACATGAAGTAGAATATTAGTGATAGATTGTGATTTTGATTAGAAGTAGATACGACGGGGTGCAAACTATAATTGACATCTCCTCGATTGATTACCTTGAGTATAAGACGAAGACGAATGTTATTGTCGTCTGTCGACTCACTGCATTATGTTTGATTAGCGTGGCGTATATCGTCGCCAATGGTGTTTGTCACTATTACTGTAGTCTTCATATCCTACTATGCTCAAGGTAAAACAGGGATGAGAACACTGAATAATTAATACAGTTAATTTGCACCCCTTCTTTATTAGTTTATCCCCTGAGCTCTGTGAGCAAGCAGGCGCAGGAACAACCCGATAAAATAATAAAATAACCTGAAGAGAAATAAAGTTCCTTTTCTGAGGTAAACTGAGTATTTGGTGTCATGACCAGACCCCTCGTATTCTTTTCAACTAATTACCTGGTATGACAGAGTCGTAGTAACATACAAACAGAATAAAAGAAGAACCAATCTAGATCTTAGCATTTTAAAACAGTTCCCTCCATGGAAATGATATTTCGCCGAAGTATCTTAATAATTCTACACGACCTACGGTAAACAGAATTAACGATCTTGGTGTCAATATTAGAGAGAAGGTGAAATGCTGTGAAACTATAACTGCTAAATATGCTCAGTACAGCTTATTCTGGGCTTCGAAGGCTATAGCTGTGCGTGTCTTTTATGTATTAAGATGAAAATAAAGTTATTCAGGACGCTCATAGTTCCGTATTTCGCCTATTCGAGTCTGATCTATACATGATTATTGACAGTAACTGTAGGCGGAAGCTGGAAGTTACATTTAATGAGTGCACTAAATTTCTTTTTACGTTACGTAGGTCTGATAGTTAGTCCTCATTTAAATTAAAATTGCAGAGTTGTTTCTTTAACGCAAAGCGCTTGTGTTCCTCTGTTTCAATATACGTACAGGAAAGCTGGCCTATCTCATATTACTTCTGTTCTCTCCACTTGAGTATTCAAATTTCCGGCTACTTCAGCCGGATTGTCTACAATTTTAACATGGGTAAGAATGAAAGCAAATCTCAGCACTTTCTAATATAAAAAAAATATATTTTACGGCAATACTGTCCATCTGGGAGGCTCATATCAGGCTTGGATTTGAATATAATTCCCATAGATTTGCAGGAACAGCACAAATTGCGTCGTCCGCATGTAAAATGGAAGGATTTTAAGTGACGACACAATAACATCTAGTATCGATTTTCTAGAGCGCCGTTGCAATATTTTCTGTCCTTCACTCTTTTATCATTATTTCCATGATCATTGTTCTGATGAGAAATCTAACCCTGCACTATGAGCTAGAGTTACAAAGTAAAAATATTAGAAAATAAATATCTCTACAAATCACAAAAATATCTCTCATTTGTACACATGCTAGTAAGTAGAAAGTAGGTTGATAATGCTGATAGACAACAGAGACAGATTGGCCAATAAATACACAAAGTCACTGTTAAATCATCGTCACCCAAGAAGCAGCCCGAACAAATAAACTCCCCACGTAGGCTAAGTGCGAGCTAACCAGTGCGGACAGGTTTTATTTGAGGGCACACAAAGGCAATCACGAAATTAATGGGTAGAGATCATAATGATTTAAGGATCAATTAATCATAACAAGCGATCATTACAATTGAATGCGATCAATAAATCAATTCGAGTCACCGGCAGTACGTCAAGTGGGAAAGGCCGTGTTGTGGCAGGGAGTCCAATATTACTCGGCCTATCCAGAACAAACAGATCATCAGTAGATACCGGGCGAGGTGGTTGGTAGCAGATATACCAGACCCGAGGTGATCACCCTCAATGACTTAAACGGTTACTTAAGAGATTGCTCTTCTCGTGCGCCACATTTTAATGCCAGAATGGTAAGGCCTCAGCAGGTGATCTTTCCGATTGTGGCATGTCGACATGAAATTTTGTTTTTCATCGTCTGCATCTCACGGGTGATCATTCTCGATCAACTCACCTTTACGTAAGAGTAGTGACAGGTAATCCGGTGAATTAAGGTAATTTTTTCCTCTAACTGGTATGTGATTAAATTGTTTTATAAAACGTCAATCAGGGAATATAATTCTGAGTTTTCCCACAGTTCTCGCTCCGTTCATTGCCCCATAGTGGATAGTGCTCATCTGTTGTGGCTTCCTTAACCGACAGCTGGAAATATCTGAAAGATAAAAAGTCAACGCTCGGTTTTAATTACTATCTTACTGTGAGCAATATTTATTGCACAGGAAAAGCAAACGGACGCCCTCGGAAACGAAATGAAATCGACAAAATGTTAAACCTTACAAGAAAATATCACCGATTTCTGTCACCCATTTGCCATTTTCTGGGTAAATAAAACAATCAATTGTGGTCGTAAAATTTGCCGTAAAATGTGACATTACGACCATAAGTTTGCATAGTGCAGTTTACCTGCCTCTAAATTGACCACAAATAAAAATTATATCATCCTCCGGTCCGAATGCTGTTCACGAAGATTTTTTGTGCATGGACGATATCGTCAATCTGCATACTAAGCGAGGAAACAGCGTTTCTCCAGATCATTAAGGCAGGTAGAACATCACATCTTGTTTGCAAAGTTGAATGAAATTCGTCCAGAGATGAGACGCAGATCAGAAATTCAGGCAGGACGTAGTGGAAGGAAGTGGTCCAGAAGTCGTTCAGAAGTGCACGTACTCTGACTGATCTTCACGCAAGAGAAAGACTAAGAAAATTGGCGGAGAAATTACAAAATTATAGACTCGGTGGATGTGTGGACAGGTAAATAATGTATGACGACCTACAGCAGATTATTGTTCTTTTTATGACGGGATGCTGCGATCACTCAGGCATGGACGACAGAGGCTAAGTGGATCGTTAGTAGGATGAAGCTTGCATCTGATTTCAATCAAATGAAATTATTCTAATTAAATTGTCGTGCTTCAGTAAAAAAGTGGATCATAAGTGGCAGAAGCACGTTCGCAGACAAAATGTTTAATGGGCTGGTCATAATAGGCTTCTTTGCATATTATATAGTAACAGGGATAGGAAACGTGGTGGCTTTTTAAAGATTATTTTGCAAAACAAAATTTAAAGAATCCTTTTTACTAACAAAGCGCGTACGAATTTCTGCGGAAGATTCTAATAAATAATTAAAAACTAATTAAATCACTAATTTCAGGGAGTTAAAATTGAAAATGCTTGCTCAATAAACTTGCGAGTTTCCTGATATCTTTCCTCAATACTGATTTATATAAGTTGAAAGCAAAATTCTATCTTTGGAAGCTATAGATTGGCACAGAAAAGATAGTTGCTTAGATACGTCAATAGTAGGACTGACAATCGAGATTTTGCTGGCTTGGCTTCAGCTTCAAGAAAACCACTGCCTATATAGGAGTTCACCCACGCCTTGGGCTTTTGAAGTGTTGATCTCGACACGATCGACGTTATTCAACATTTTACATTCCCATCGCATGTTCATAAAAGCCAGTGTGAGATTTAACAAAGTAAACACAATTCGGATTGATATAACTTTCAAATCTGTACATCGAAAGTAAAGTGAGATTTTTATTGCTGATTCAGGAATAAAGTAATGAATTGTGACGACTTGCAAAATGTTTTACTAAAAGAGGGGTAGGTGTATACTTAAGTGATTTAGGTCAGGGTGTTAAAAAGACCCCAATTAACGGCCTGCAAAGAAATCGTACTGACGATCGCTTTAAGGAGGTGGAATATCTATCGACTACGGTAAGACTTTCAAAAGTGTTCTCTAAAGACCATCCGATTGCTTTGGACTATTACAAAAGTCAGATGGGGACTTCACTACTAGTTAGGACGAAACACTGGAATTACTTTTACAGACACACTTCCCGGGCTGCAGTGTTATTGAAGATAATGAAGAGCTATTCGATGAAACTAGGAATGACCCCATACATTCTAACCGGATGGCAAGACTCTCTCCGCGTATCTTCACAGAAAGAAAAACAAAATGGGCTGTTGGCTCCTTTAAAGCGCACAAATCCTCTGGAGAAATTGTCATACATCCTGCTTTGTTACAGCAAGAGATAGAAGAGCTAGCACCAATATTGACAAAACTTTTTAGACTTAGTTGTGTTCTGGGATATATATCCAGAGTTTGGACAGATGTTAGCACGGTATTTACGCCAAAACGTGAAGGGTTATCCACCTCTCAACCCTATCTCTTACCGCCCAACAAGTCCATCCTACTTCATACTGAAAACTTCGGAGGAGATAGTAGATCATCACATCAGAAAAGGAGTACTCTTGATGAAACACCTCTACAACCACAACAACATGCCTATCAGGTAGGAAAGTTCACTACACCAGGTCTACACCAATTAGTGATCAAATTAGAAAGAGCAATAGCTCTCTCTTTTGGCAATACCCCCATATATGCCTTGGAAAAAGCAGCAGTCAAGAGAGGTAGAGAGATTCAATGTGTATACCAGAGTCATGAAAATTTTGAGAGAAATAAACTGCAGTCTAGCTTGGAAAGGACAGTGAGGAATCACCATTCATTGGACCCGAATCCTCTCAATAGCTGGGAAGCAAAGGTCAAGAAAGAATCCTGGAATAATCATCCACGTCTAACGCACGCGAAGAGGATTATTGCCTATTGGCAACCGTAGACGAGTTCGTTACTCTCACTAAACAAAATTGACCAGAAAACCATCAATGGCTCCCTCACTGGACATTGTCCATTAAACTGCCATTCGAAGAAAATAGATTTTATGCTCATTCTGCATGAAAGAGGCTGAAACAGCGAAGTATTCTCTCTGTGAATACGAAGCCTTATACAGATTAAGGTGGTTATAAAGTCACCGCAGGAGATCATGAGATATATTAATGGGCTTAATCTCCAGTGGATGGCAGGAAGTTAAATAGTTGGGGTCGGCCAAAAAAGGTCTCTTTAGGTTTAAGTAGCACGAGAGACCACTGGGCAGACGACCTCAAATCGATATATATCCCCTTTGGCCATACTTTAGCCTGCTTCCATGCCAACCCTGCAGGAAATAGGTCGACATGATGTCATAGTTGCCATATATGATAATCAGAAGTAACTATGCGTTTAATTTCTATTCTACCGAAACCTTTTATAATTCCAAGCATTAAACTTCTTTTCTTTCTCTTTTTTTGGACGCTTTAAGATAGGAGTAATGTTCACTACCGCTGATATCATGAGGAAAGCTCTCCGAGTGACGGAAAGGTGGTGTGAGAAACGCGATTAAGGCAAAAACCATAAACTTCTCTAGAAAGACAAAGCATCTGAAATTTGAGCCACTAATGGGCTTTAGTTCTGTGAGCGACGTTTCTGGATAGGTCAAATATTTGGGTATATACTTCGATTCGAAACTGAAAAACGAAGTTGGAGTTGCACCATTTTGGATGAGTGTGCGTGCCGAGGTTAGCAGTGTGGTCAAAACTGTGCTGACATTTGTTGGCCTAAGGTATGCCAAGTAACTATTAGGCAACAACTGAACAGGACCAAGAGGCCCAGGATAACTGGAAGACTTTAAGACTTTTATCAGCAACGAAGCACTGTTATATCCACGAACGGGTCCCTGACGGATGGCAGGGTGGGTGTAGGAATCTTCTCTGCAAACCTAATCTGTCCAGATATGTTAGTCTAAGTAGATTCATCTCGGTTTATCAGGAAGATATCCTGACTCTGATTGCCTTGAACAGGCAGTGGCCAGATGCATGGATTGGATGCAGGTGAATTCATCCTTAACTATGCAATATATGAAAATGAGATAACACATACACTCACACACACATTGTAGGCGACTACCCGACCTTGGCTAGCAGGAGGATGACTATTACAGGCGGCACCACGAGCGGTATAAGTCAGATAGTCTATAAAAAAATGCGCGGCTTAACAAGAATCGCGGGATCAGGGAATTTGTTAGAAACACTCCGATCAAACCAGCTAAGACGACCTCTTGGCAGAAGGACAGAAAAGCATTCGAAGGTGGCGGTCTTCTTAGATATCTCCCCAACATTTTACATTACAATTACGAGATGGGAGCAGCCTGACATATTTAAACATGAGTCACCCGGTCACTTCCTGCCGTCTTAGAGAGTTCTCGTTTGAGCACAAGATCGTAGTTCATGGCTTTGAATTATAGGAGGTTCTTTTTTTATTCTAGTGTTATTTTGAATCTATTTTATCAACCAGATAAGCTATCCTTTGTGCTTTTGTATTTTTCTGTGCCTTTATCAGAGGCCGGGAAGCAACCTATGGTTTTTTTCCTTTTATTTGCATATTAAGGTAGTGAAGGAAACTCATAAGTGCACCTCTTCAATTTTTAAAGTTAAGCAAGTTCAATTTCAACAATAGAGTGAAGCATTTCTTTTCAAATAAACCATTTTAGTGGTATGGACGCAATCGCATTTCTCCTAATTTATGGTTGCAATCTTATGTGACACTCAAGTGAATTAAACTCATTTAACTAAAAAGGTGACATCAGTTCTCCACTACAAAATAAAATGATGCAACACAGCTTTGCCGGTTAGGTCTTAACAAAAAAGAAAAAAAAGATTACTTTCTTCAGATTCACTCAAAAGTATCTGTGTTAAACGGTCCAGTCTTTTGTGTCCGGTGAAGGCATCAATTTTCTCTTTCCCAAAAACTCCTAGTGTTGTTCTTAATGACTACTTATAACAAATCGGAGATCCACAAATTCAGCCACGCGACCGAATCACCACATTCCATCGTTTGACTATAGAAACCTGAAGTGGTTCTTATGAACGCGAGGAGAAATCAATAGGGACAGGTCGGAACGCCCAGCTGTCAAGCAAGTCATATTTTATGAGCATATTCTTTATCACCACATATATTTCTTTTACGGGTGATTAGAACCCATATTCCATTTAGAACCGTTACTACATGGTGTCCCTTCTGAAATTGGTGTTTAGCTTAATAAAAAGATCAGCTGAAATTAGATAGCCATAGAAGAATTGGATAAGTACCATCATTTCTGGGCTGGTCAAGGCTATTTTACAAGACACTATTTTGATACTTGAGTCCGATACATATCAATAGCAAAGTAATGCCGAGAAGTCTCAACCGTTTTAGGCCGCAACGCTGTCAAGGTAAACAAAATGAAGAAAAAACGATCTGACAGGTGAGATTAACTTGAAATGAACTCGGTCCGACCACCAGGGTTTGTCGACAGAATTCTTGATTACTTTTTAATTATTATTTGCATATTTGAAAAAAACAATTCAGAATCAATTTAAGAAAATCGTCAATCAGGCCCGGGGCGAGAACTGTGTAAAACATAACCTCAAATAAGCGCGTACACACATTGTTAGTGGTGGCGCGTAGGCTGTAGGGTAACTGTCCGCCCCTTGTGTGATCCCGCAATTATTAAATATAGCTATTTGTTTAACATTTCATTATCGGTACAAAGATGATAATAAAAACACGCATTTATTACTCGAACGAGGAGATACAAGGCCAGACCACCCCTTTAATGAGCGGCTAATTGCAGTGTTTACGCGGCACCCGATTAGGCAATGCCGTCGTGCTGTCGAGCATTTCGTGCATTGAACGTTCTGGCCACGAGCATCAGGGCTCCGCTCTCCGCATCAAATCCGTTCAAGAGATCTTTGAAGTCCGGTTTTTCTCCATCTTTAACCAGTGGATGCTTTGCCCTGTGGTTGTTGATTTTTAATAATAACCTGAGAATGGAAGTTGATTTATGAAGATCCAGAGTGGAAGTGAGGAGGTTATTGGTTTTATGGCACGCATAAATCCAACTCATAACAATGTACTACGTGACGATTGATCGGATATTATGGCGCTGGGAATCTTTAGTGCATTGTATGATAGTACTCGTAAAGATTTTATGACGTCGATAATTGATTAGTTATAAAAGCTTTTGTCTTGTATCTTGAATTTGGAATGTACACCTCATAATAGACTACACTTCAAACGTTCTAAATCATATTGATGTCTCCTAAGGGCTAAACGTGGGAAATATGTGGCTATGCTTTACTAATCTCCTTTAAGATTGTTGCGACTTTCGACTATTGAACCGATCTTCACAATACATCAGATAATGTAGAAATACTGTATAATATTCCACCATTTTCTTAGACTTTAAGAAAGCGTACAATAGCATCAGCAGGCACGTGGAGGATCAAAAACTTTTGCCGACTTACGTGGAACGATCCACAGCAGTCATTCGCATACCTACAGAAGATCACCTCACGAACTTTCCAACTTAGGCAGAGTGATTTCCTGTCTGTAATTTTATTTAATTTGGCTTTGTATCTCGTCCTGCGAAACACCGGAATTCTCTCGTCGGGTACTGTTTATAACAAGTGGGCAGAAGTCTTTAAGATATCATGATCGGCTCGGTTCCTAAAATGTCTACAGATCAATAACGAAAATGCAAGTTCTGCAAGATATAGATTTAAACAATAAAGGCACTTCGGATATATGATTTCTTGCAAATATCTCGGCATAGATCTAAGCTATCAATAGCATGATTTACTGGACCTTCATATTATAACCTATCAGAGCCGTTTCTTTGCTAATCTAGCCTCGTCTTTTAGTATTCAAAGAAACACGTTTACTAAATAATTATTAGACCTGTTGTGACATATGTGCATGGATTTTGACAAAAGAAAAGATAAAAACGATAGGGGTCTTTAACGGAAGGATTCTACACTGTATCTATGATGGAATCTGAGATAATAGTGGTAGGCGAAGGAGGAACAAGGAATTAGGTGGGATTTTCATGTATTCCAATGCTACAAGTTGCGAAAAATCTAACAGTTTAAAGTGATTGCTCTATTTTGTAGAGCATACAAGAAGTGATCCATGATAGTAATTAGTGCTTGTTGGAACGATCGAGTAAATCTGGAGCAAACACACCTCTTTGTGTGGCCGGCCATCTAATCATCGCGTGGGACCTTTCCTCCTTGCTAACCTGCCTCCACCTTGCCACAAATTTTTAATATAGATGGCCTTTCTTTCCACCGCAAGGAAGGTTCTGGATTTTTCTAAAGCATTTGATGGCGTAAGCCATAGCCTCCTTGTTCAGAAATTTTGCTTTGCTTTTGGCAGTTCTGTGGTGTTTTTAATCTGCAGTTTTTTGTTGGATCATCACCAAGGTTTATGAAGTATTTTCCACTGCGTTACCTTTTCAGCTTAGGGTTCCTCAAGGCTGTACACTTGGGCCTTTGCTGTTTAGCTTATTTATCAATGGAATACCCAAAGAGGTTTAAAATGTGGAGAGATTTAAAATGGGTTTTCTCTTAATGTGGACGCGAAGCTGATCTCTGATTGCCTTACCAAACTTCAGCTGCTTTCCGGAATAGGTAACTGTACTTTAGGTCCCTGGGCACGAAAGGGTAAATATCAATGAAAATGAGGCCAGAAGGCTGTATGATGGTCCTTACTCTACAATTGTTCTATTGAAGAGGCTGCTAAGGAAAGCATTTTGAGAATTTGACATGCAAACGAATTTTTATTTCTTCCTCCCACAAAACAATGTAGAAGCCGAAATCTTCAAGTATGTCAACTACGAATGGCCTGCACTTGCAATCCTGAGAGTACCAATTATAAGAGATGCATTTTTAGGGACAGATAAGGTCTATGAACTACCTCCATGGCAATAATCGACTTTGATATACTTTTAATTACCCCAGGATGAAACACAATAAATCACCAATGGTCGCCACTTACCAGGCTTCCAAACGCCCAAGCCGCTCTAATATCCACTCGAACTTGATCGTATTCTTTTTTGTTACAGCTGTTTTTTATCTTTTCCAGCAAGATTTCTTTGGCAATTATATTGTGATGTGAAACCGTAAAGTTATGGCAAATCCGCCAATAACCATAAGCAATTAATAACGAAACAATAAACGCCCAATTATGGCTTTATTTTAAGATTAGATACTTCTACAAATTTACGGGTTTCAGCGACTATCTTAATTCAGTGGTGCAATTTCTTCAAGCCTCATACGTACCTGTATAAGTCGTTAAAAGGATGTTGCATAAATTTCTGTACCGTTATCACCACTTAGAGCCCATTAGCAGACACTTAAAGAGCACTAAATATGCAAAACGAATAAAGTGCTCTAAAGTTATAATCGTTCCTGATTCGGTTATCTGAATTATGTCGTCGATATAGTTTAGTGCTTTGCCGAATGCATTTCTTGAGTTTCCTCTTGCTAAATGACCAAATTCGCACTTAAAATGCTGAATTACCTTCCAATATCCAGGTATCGGTTCCGTGATCTTATTCAACTTTCCAAAGACTTGAAGCATCTGCTGGTTTCTGGCACGTTTTTTTTAGAAAACGTTTCCTACTTACTTCGGTGCTCTTTGGTCTTGGGTTGGGTTGAAGCAAATGGCAGTTTCATGTATTTCGTTATCTTAAGTGGACCAAGATGATGTCCGCAATATAAAACGTTCTTTGCGGCATTAACATGAGCCTAACGAGTTCAGAAATTTCTTCATTAACCATTAAGCGATGTCTCATGATTAGTGTGGAATCGTTGCAAGATATTTTTCTAATTTCTTTTTCAAGATACGTTGTATGATGTGTTAGCGATTTTATTCGATTTACTGAAGTCACACAGTAAGAGAAGTAAGAGAAAAAAAAGATAAAAATTTTCTTGTATTTCATGAACAAACGGACTAAACTTGTTTCATGTGAAAATGGCACATACAAGAAAGGTTCATTCTAGACAAATTGGCATATTTTTATGAGAAAATTACTATAAGGGTTGTAGAAAATTCAAATTGCTCAACTGAAGTAGTGAGTC
The DNA here is from genome assembly GCA_006980735.1 of Dasypogon diadema. Lineage (NCBI taxonomy): Eukaryota > Metazoa > Arthropoda > Insecta > Diptera > Asilidae > Dasypogon > Dasypogon diadema. The sequence continues at coordinate 15,082 of QYTT01079316.1, forward strand.
CACTCAATTCTTAAGTTCACTCAACATTTGAGCAGTGAGTTTTACTCAAAATTTGAGAGGAATCAAGCACAGAACACAAAACAAAACAGAAATCCCGCCAAGAACAGTAAAATGTCCAAACATTTTATTCATTACTTTTTGATAGTTCAAATCCGACCGTGAGTCAGTCAGATCCAAGATATAGATTACCTACCGCACTGCGAAACAGTGGGTGGTGGTGGGTGCTTTCTTTTTGTTGTTATTCTTTAGCGAAATATCGAGAAAAATAGGCAAACGTCAGACTGATGTGCATGATAGGATTTGACGTTGCGTAAGATCTCATTTTCATAAAACAATTTCTCGTTCCTGATAAAACTTCTGATTTGGTCTCTATTCTGTGATTCAAGCGTTGAGCGAACTTAAGTCTTGGAGCAGCAATAACCGGTCAAGGACCCTTAAGGCTGCAGCCTCCGGGTTTAATCAGTTTGCCTGACCGTATACAGTCTGATCAGAGGAGGAGTCAGCTGCGGAGAATGACAACACGCCGATTGGAAAATAACTGAAGATGATAAATCTGAAGGTCGATGAGATGTTGGACTGATTAAAATATAAAATTATTAATTTGTCATAATTATCATTAAATTACACACTTCCTTATTGTGTATGTTGAGGGTTAAAAGAGTTCGTAAGGTACCTGGAGGTTGTTTTGGATAGAATACTAAGCTAGGAACCGCATTTGGAGAAAAGGGCAAATAGGACCTGTACGGTCTTATCTACCCTCCGAAGAGCAGTGTGTAAGAATAGGTAGCTCAAATCGTGGATGATAACCTGGTTTTATAGCAGGGTCCACTGACCTATCATTACCTATGGAGCTGCTGGCTGGAAGATTTTGAAGAGAGTACAGCGCCTGTGCTTATTCGCTATATCGGGGACGGTCGGAATGAGTACACGGGCGTCAATCGTTATCCTCAATATCTCACCCAAAGAATTCCAAGTCAAAAAGTTGGAAGCGTCTGCGAATGTGCAACTACATCTTAATAGTTATTGGGTACATGTAGACTCATCTCTTCTCCTCGAATATATTGCAGGGACTGGACTGGAAACTTCATTCTGTAATCTCCTCCGAGAACCCATTTAATTCTAGGAATAAAAAGCTGAGAATGGCATTGGATCGCGCTCCCTGTGCGAGGATCTGGAAGAGTAAATGGCACTGCGCCTTAAAAAGTACACCACTGTCTTTCAGGCGGAAGTAAAGGCTATACTGGAGACAGGCTAATGTTTTTGGGAACTGCATCCTCAAGTATTGAAAATTGTAATTTTCTCAGACGTCCATGGAAGCTATCAAATCTTTTATGAAGTACCTCCTTACCTCGAAATTGCTTAGTGAATGCAGATACGTACTTAACGGTCTCTGGAGACAACTGCTGGCACGACAGGGAGCTGCTCTAGTGATTGCGATTGTAGAGGATGCGGAGAAGAGCCGGAAGCACTGACGCACTTCCGCTGTCATTGCCCGTCACTCTCAGTGAAGATACATAAATACCTGGGACACTACTTGGTGAACTGCATGAAACAGGCTAATGGGGCTGGGAGCACATCTTGAACTTCATTAACTCGATTGGACAGTTGTCAACAACTGCTCCCACTCCTGGATTTTGTTCCCTTCTCTTTTTGGGTGGATGAACAATGGGCCTATACCTCTATACCTTTTAACTAAAAGTCATCATCGCAATCTTATATCTCTACATTTTGTATTTTATCTTTCAATGACGAGATTTAGGAAAAAGTTATTGAGAAAAAAAGAACGAAAATAAAATTGTCGATTGTGTGCTTAAAGCGAATAATATGCATAAAATAGTTTACAAGCAGTAGCCTAAAATTGATCCTTGTGGAATTTTGGAATACATATGGCAAAAAACTAATTGAATTTTGGTAGGGCTGGGAAAATGGAATTTCAAGTTAATTCCGATGAAGTCAAATACTTTAGATACAATCAAAGAGATACAGGAAAGCTACGCTTTAATCTAAAAGCGTATTGTTGACAAACTTACAGTGGAACACTTGAAA
>QYTT01079317.1:0-24612 GCA_006980735.1 Dasypogon diadema
CAATTTAATGGTTTAAGGTTTAAGGAAATCTCTGCATTGTTAAAAGTTTACTTACCGAAGTATTCATAAGAGGCTGTTTAAAAGAGAATAAGTGTCTACTTTTTGTCAGGCTAATGGCCTCCAATTTGTGGTTTTGCTACACTGCATACCTCAGCACGGCTTAGAAACAAAATTAGGAAAATCCGTTTTTTATCACAATCAAGAAAGATTTGTGGTATTTGTTCTTCGTTGCCGTTTCAAAAATCTGGAGGCGCATTTTCTTTTGCATAGAAAGAACAATGTTTTACAATTCTTTTGTAATACCAAGAACTGAAAATTGTACAGGTTGTTTTCCTTTTTCCTTTGAAATAATTGTTGATAATTGGATTTTTATTTGTTTGCAGTCACTTATTTATCCTTCCTGTTACAATACCAGTAAAAGTGCTCAAAAGCTAAGTATGGCGATTATATATATATCTATTCTATATTAACAAATAAAAATAAATAAAATACTTCTGTACATTAGTAAAGTCACATAACAGTAGAATGATAATGTTCACACATGTTAACATACAAAATAAAGAAATTCAATTCTTTTAAATTGTTTTTCCGTCCTGTTTGACTACTACTTAAGGGATAAAGGCCATTTCCAAATAGCTAAACACTGTGTCGGACTGTCATGCCGAATTCGCCTCGTTCTCGTCTGGAGCCTAGCTTGGTGCACTAGAGGAGAGGGATGCGGGCCTGTTTTCGCGACGGACTGTGGGCCCCCTCAAAAGGGAAGAAACGCTGGCCGCATACTTCCCTGAGGGGCGGGGGTTGGGCTCTGAGAGCCCAAACAAAGGGTCGGGCTAATTCTCCTCGTGCGTAATGCATTCCTCTCTACCTTCTCTCTATAATAGCGGTGAAGTTCCCTCAAGTTGCAGGTCATCAATAATTTGTCAAATTTATAAAAATGTGGTGCTAATGCTATTGGAAACTATAGGCGTATAGCCTTCATAGATTGCATCACAAAAGTTTTTGTGGGTATTCTATTAAATCGACTTACTAACTGACATCAAAACTTTTAAAACATTTTAAAGGAGTATCAGACTACTACCCTGTTATTGACAATATTTTTAATCTGTGCCACATTGTTCGGCTCCTTCATGCAGAAAGCAGAAGTGAAGAAGAGGGTATTCTGCTTTTTTGAAGATTTCGTCTAGGTGAGATCTTTCACCACATTCATTTTTGACCTTCCATTAGGAAGCACCCTGTATAGGCTAAGGTATTAATTTTTTTCGAAACTCTTACAATATGGATAAAGAGAACTGTTTTTCGAATAATGGTTTCGCAAATCACCTGCTGAGAGATTTTGTTAAGGAATCTCCGCACTGTATAATTAATCATACGTTGTATGAATGCGAAAAATGTACCAAAACCAGTTCGTTATATTCCAAGTTCGTAATGGTCGGTAAATAAAGAAAGATTTTGGTTATTTGAAAGACAGTGCTTAATAGCCAAAGGTTCGTTACAAATGGTTCTATTGTATATTCATTTTGGTTCCGCTTATTAATCATCTAATCTAATAACAGAATACACATAACGACATGCGTATAGACTGGACTTACAACGTTATTCGCGCATAGCATTTAATTGTTCGAGCTTTTCGGAAGTGAACCATGTGCTGATAATTACGAACTACACAAATTTTCTAAGAATAAGACAAGGTAATAAGCTCCTTGTCTTAATTTATTTTTAAAGTTTAATATTATATATATATATTTTTAGTTATTTTCAAGAACAGCCAGTAAGCTTGATCCAACTTAGTGTAGGTTGTGGCGATGCACAAGAGCTACAAAATAACGTGTCAGTTGACCAGACTACCATTTCTGTTGTAGCGTATAATCCTGAGAGAATCTTAGATGTAACCCATGTCCCTGAAGTGCCTGTCAACAGAAAGAAGTTAGGGCTAGAAATTGGCACGTTCTGGCAAAATTATCGAGACCAGACTAGGTTCCCCATGAAATGGCTGCATTCCGGCAAAATCCTCGAAATCAGACGAGGCACGCTTTATCAAGGGGTAGAATAAGGACTCCAAGTATGGTTCTGCTTGGAAAAATCCTAATAACGTATTTTATAGTACGAACTGATGAGGACCACACAGTAACCTTCTAATATGGCATATCGTCCTACGGCCTGATCTGGTCCTGATGGTCCCTAACAAATTTCTACTCGTTCTACTCGGGGACAGACCATTAAATGTGATAACAGACCAAAATAAGACATGGCAGTGTAGAATTCTCCCCCTTGCAGAGAAAATTTTGACGCTCAGAAATAAGAAGTAGCGATTCATTGGCAGCTAGGACGTCTTCCAGGTTTACAAATTATAAATCATAAAGCTTTCATGAATTTTGGAAAGATTTTGCATGGTAACAAAGAGGCGATAAAGCCTGTAATTATTTGTACTCCTGAAGTCCTATATACACTACAGAAAATTAAAAATTATTGACAATCTATGATGTGCAATTAGCGGCGATCTTGCAAAAGAATTTATGTAGACAAGCAAGTCATACCAAGCCTATACAATGTCCAAGTCCCAAGAGGATATCGGACACGAAGAAAAAACGCGTGCAAGATCAACCTACTTTGTCAACATTTTTAAAGGTATAATTCAATATCCAGCCTAGATTTGTTGATACCTTTCTGATTATACATTTGCAGGATGCAACGAAGCTTAAGTGCTCAGTTCTCATATTTTTCTTGTTTTGCATATCTAAATATTTTATCAAGTGGATATTCTCCGTTTTAATAAGGCTTATTTTAAAGAAGCGCTGTAAAAATTTTCCACAGCCAACATATTTTTCATTATTATTTTTGTATGCAAATTCTACGGATTGTAAATGAAGGAGTACCTTGTTAGGAAAATACGTGTTTGCTAAAAGGATTTTATTATTTCAAACATTTAGAGGAGCTTTTAATTTAACTCTGAAGTAAAAGGTGAACTCCTGCATGAACGAGAATTTTTTTTCCTGCTCGGAATGCTTCTATTCAGGAACAGGCGCTAGTTTGGAAAATTTTCGCACTTTCATAAAAATTGCACGATATTGAAATTTATTTGATGCATAAAATAACCTCACACTTTTAAAAATGTGAAAACAAGAGCGACATGAATAAAACACAATTTCGACGTCCCCAACAGCCGCCTGGTGGAATATAAAAACTTTTATAACACGGCAATGTGTAATTTATTTTGAATTGAATCACTTTTCCCTGTTGGCGGTAACGAAAAAATATTCCTCCGTTCCGTATACTTGCGTTAGTGGTGCGGTTGTTTTTCATTTGCTAGCACAAGAGGAGAAATAATAGATTTAATCGAGTTACGAACAAATCATTCGGAAATCGCTCCTTTTATTTTGCTGATGTTGCTGCCATGGGAAATCGGTTGGGAATAAAATGCCGATTTATGTAGTAGTCTTCCAGCGGCACAAAATATCTAACAGAATGCTTCAATCCTTTTATTGTCCCATCAGCTAACGAATTACCTTTAAAATTGGGAAAATAGTCAGACGTTTACCCCAACATTGATGGTAATGCTCCAGCAATAAATCAGTTTCTAAAGTACGAATAAATTCAGGTCCCACTACTGACAGTACCTCCATCGAAACCCTCAGTAAAATCTGGAGTTACGACTAAGTTTTACCGCCTCCTTATTGCCTGAAGTCATGTTTGCGGGTTGACGTGAGATTTCAGGGTAGATACGGAGGGCTCTGTAGATTCAATGAACCATGATACACATATCCATCATAATCAATTAGCTAACGTCTATCTCGTAAATAAAACGTTCAGATACTAAGACCCTTTTACGCAGATATTAATAAAACATAGTCCTTATCTCTACATTTCACGCCCGGTTAGCATGCAAGATGAAATCATGGCTTTCTTGCGTATGACTTGATATAGTTGTCTTATTCGAAACCACTATTTTGTAGTGAAGTAAACAATTACATGGAAAACCATGCAAGGATCTTGATTAACAGACTCTGAGGTTTATTCCTTTACAATCTCACTCCTGAAGGGAAATAATAGATTCACCTTTAAAGTTTTCGAAATCGTTTAATAAAATTTTGCAAAGGTAGCGTATAGAAGAAATAAATGTGCTGTGATTTTGAGAAATACGATAGTTGGAAGAACATGAACAGTTTTCTACTAACTTTTCTACTTCATAATATATTTTAAGACTAGCTTTATGTTTGAAGGCAGTTCTGTGCTGAGAATAGTTTAATAGATTCCCAATACGATATGTGTGTTGAAAATTAAAAGAGGCCCAAGGGTGTTTCATTTTGTTATTTAAAAACACTCACATCTTCACAACGAGTGATTTCGGACTGTTAAGAGTTTGTCTACAACTTGAATGTAGGAAGATAATATTTTCGTTTGTTTCAGGTTTCAGACAGGAAAATTTCCAAAGATGTATTCGATGGTTGTCGATTATTGAATCCAGATTGCATCAAGTATTTTTATCTCTTTCGTTTACATAAAGTAATTAGGAAAAATTTCCTCAAATGGATTTTTGTAATATTTATTATTGTTTCTACATAAAATTTATATCTGCAATTTGATGGAAGACAATATAGAGCAGCATTTTTGAATGCCTTTTTAAGTGACCCAGACATAATGGGCTAGGCTCTACGGTCATATTGAAAAGATTTTTCCTTACTGTTACATCAAATAGTTTTTTCTATTCCGTTTACTTAAATATAGGTTTTTGGTTTGTGTTTGGAGTTTGCAAAAATTTACTTGTACTTAGCTTTTTCCTACAGGGCATTTATTACATTCGAAATGAACTCGTATTAATCTTTATCTTGAAATATTTAATCAAAGTTCAGAGAATGTCATATGGTAGCCCGTGTGATTCATATTCCGAAAGATACTGTCATGCTAACGAAAAGTTTATAAAATTTCAAAATGTAATCAAGTCCTTATTGAGAATGCAAGTGTATCTTCTATAGAAGGCCTTTGTATTGTATAGGGCTTTACCAAAAATTAAAATGGACTGGACCACATCGACATCAGGTTTCTGAAATTAATGTTGCCATACGTTACGGCGTACCCAATGAATATATTCGATACGATATGTCTTCATCGCAATACCCTATTATCTAGAAGATTTCGAAAGTCATTACAATTCCTAAAATTTCCTCTGCGAATCGGCCATCCGATTACAGACCTATAAGTATAGGTACTGCTCTTCTTATAAAAAGTCTTGGAGAGACTAGCACTTAATTAAATATATGATTATGACACTAAGCGTAATTTACTGTCTTATGATCAATCAGGTTTTCGTAAAAGGCAGCACACTCACTGCCTTGCTAAAACTCACCGACGATTTAAGGAATAATGTGGGTACCGATAGAGTCACTCTTTTTGTAGTATTAGATTTCTCGAAGGATACTCTATAGCGTGTTTACGCAGGTAATACTTTTTTCGATCCAACAAGTTTATATTCTGGTATTCCGCAAGGTTCAATATTGGGTCCTCTTCTTTTTTAATTATATATAGACGATCTTAGCATTATAGGTTTGAGGTACAATATTATTAAATATGCCGATAACGTTCAACCTTATCTCTTTGCGCCGAAAGATGGTATGACAGTAAGTTTATGCTGGCAAGTACTGTCGAGATTGCAGTAAACACAATCAGCGTAAGTGATGAGAGGAATGAGCAACGTCTTAACCAACCACTCACGTAGATTCCTAGAGACATAATCAACACGACGCCACAACTGCCTTAAGCCACAATACACTCTCGAAATAATTCTATCGATGTGATCTCGTCATGAAAGAGTGTTACCTATGATCATCCCTAGATTCTTAACCTCCAAAAACGTTAGAAATCATTTCAGGATTTAACATCAGATGCAGAAAAAGTGAATAATCAATCAATATACTTAATCATTAGATCATATAGCCGTCTTTTCAACACCTTGGAAAATCTTGGAAAGTAGCAGGCTTAGAAATTTTGCCGATTGGACATATCTTGACAATTTTCCACTCCCTAGGATACTTTGAAGTTGTAATGATCGTACTGAACACATGCACGAGATGTCTAATTAGGATAGGCAAAATTAACTTCACAAAACGAGCATCAATATTGTCAAGACCTACTGTATTTGATTTAATAGACATAATAGCAAATATTACATCATGCGTGTTAACATTAGAAAATGAGAACTGATTAGTTCCATTGGGATCCGCTACAAGGAAAAGTAGTTGGGATGGAGTAGATGTATTTTTTTGAGTATTGCTTGAGGCGTTCGCAAAATAAGTATTGAGCTGATCAGGATCAAGAGAGTGCACAGGTCTACCAGATGAAACTACACCAGCCATTTGAACATCTTTCCACAAGTTTTTGGTGGGAGTGTAAGCTGTCAACATTAACTGCCCTCAAATCCTTGTAACTAAATACTATGGGCTCAGACCACGCACTAGAGAGAATGGCAAGCGATGCGAATAACGCCGCATGGGCACTTATCCCAGGAAGATACAAGTCAGATTGGTATCTAACTAAATTTGTCTTATTAGTAATTATTTGGTCTTTAAAAATAAGGCACCTATGTACCAAATTCCAATTCTCTAGCTTAAAGCGTTTTCGACGTGCGTGGACAGGCGGACTGACAAAGGGACAGGCAGATAGGCTGGTATTTATCAAATGATTTTTTTTCACTCCCATTAATGGCAATATAGTTCATTTCCGTGTAACATTAATATTTTTGCTCAAAGCCATAATACCTACATCTAGGGTATAAAAATGTGTCCATCATATCGGAAGCGCCATCTTGGATTGGAAAAGGCTATTGTCATATTCGTAAACAGCAACTCCAAAAACCATTATATTTGCCATGTCGTGAATATTGTATTGGTCTTTAGAAAACCCCTGCCCGCCATATTGGATCCGCCATTTTGAATATCAGAAATTCTACTCCAGATTCGCAATCAGCGATCTCAAAGACCTATATATGCCTATTTTCATGACGATCGCAAAACCTTTTGAATAAAATTTACATTTCCGACTTTAATAAATAAGATATGGCAGCCCTTTGAAGGGATTGGACGATTTGATATTTTCTGCCAGAATATTTAGGCTTTACTAAAGACCTTGTGTGCCGAATTTTATCCATCTACTTCGAAGCATTCGTTTTAGAAGGAAAATACCGATTTTTTAATTGATATAGCCGGCGGTTTCATATGGCAACCCTATGAAGGAGTTATCAAAAAAAAGATATCTGTGTACTAAACTTCAAGGCTCTAGCTTAAGGCGTTTTCAAGATAACGCGTGGATGGACTGACGGACGGACATCTACTAAACGATTTCCTTTCTTCTCCCATTATTGGCTATATAGTTTTTTTCTGTGTATCCTGAATATTTTTATGCGTTACAAGCGTTTGCTCAAAGCTATGATGCCCTACATCTAAAGCATAAAAACGAATAAACTTAATTGGTAGAGTTGAAAATTATGAATTTGTTTGTCGTGATTGAATGGAGGATTTTCTCAACTAAAACTACAGAAACGAGCTGCTGGTCTGAATAGAAATTCAATTTCCAGTTTTTAAGGAATTAATGAAGTTTTTAAGTTGCGATTTCTTAATTATAACTTTGCATTCATTTCCTTATGAACTGTGCTATCAACTATAAGTTCGATAAGCAGATGAGAGTAGGTAAAGTTTACAGGTGGGGTCAAAACGCCTGCACGTACTTTCTTAAGGACTTGGATTCGTTAACATCAAAATAAGAGAAGTAAGAGTTTTGTGCTAATTAGCGTTGATTTTAAGAGGGCTTCTCGGGAAGTATCACAACAAAAATAAAACACTTTACGACCAGTTGTTTGGATACACCTAATACTTAAGTGTAAAACTTTTCTTCTTCGGAAAAATACCTTTCGGTAAAAATATCTTCATTAAATTGCTGCCATTTCCATAATTCATCCGAGAGATAAACAGCGATGTAAACATGTTTTGAACAGCTAGCTATAACCAAGCATTTTATTTTGCGTTCTTAGCCAAGTTAGGTCAGTAGTGGAGTAACGTAACGCGTAGTCCTCAATTCTGCGGCCAACCCATTCAATTTTCGTGGAGCCAATTCTACACCATCTTTTTCAAAACTTGCGTACAATTTAACTTGGATCCCTTTCAAAACGAAAGCGTTGTTGTAGCGAAAGTTTTTCGACCAAATCTCCTTCGGGGGCAGAGGCACACAACACACATACAAATCACCGCGACCGCAAAATAATCACAAAATTATTGTTGTAATGGGGCGCACTATTAACCCAAATGGAATGCATAATATCGCCTGGGTGGGAGCTCATGTTGGAGACGGTTGGGTTCACGGTTACCGACAGTATTCATTCAGTTGGGGCAAAGGGAAATTTCTCTGTGCATGCGCAAAGATCCCTGTTCATTTTACTTTTTATTTCTCCTCCTGTGAAGGGTCAGTGTTTTGGGTGTTTGATAGGCACCCTTATTATTAAAAGTGATATGCGGAAGGGATGATGTACAGCTACAGCTTATGGTATGAAAATTTCTTTCGATAAGATTTTAAAAATGCATTTCCCCGTCAATGATCTCGTTAAGTTTTATTTTTAGATTAAAACATCAATATTTGAAAATTACTGCGATATATACCCTACTTAAGTACGACTTTAGTTTAGACCAATTAGAAGTTGCAGCAAGAAGAATATTTTACCAATATTCTACCACGGTTAGTGCCTCCCATTTGGCTCTTTATTAACAGAACTGTTTTTATTAGGTCCTACATGAATTACATTTTAAGATATTTTTAATAATATAAAATCTAATTGGTTAGATTAAAAAGACGCACTGTAGGCTAACTATGCCTTCAAAAATAGCTAAAAATTGCTCTGTATTTCTATAGGATACTGATTTAGAGTTTTCTCCCTATGACCGAGTTGTTAGTTAGGTGACCGGAGTTAATTTCTCAAATGGCAGACAGGTATAAAATATCGATACTAGGGCGAATTAAAAATTACGTCACCACCTTGCATGGCACAAAAATCCCCAGCGATTACCCTTGGTCCAAAAGCTTTTTCTTTAATGCCGCAAAAGTGTTCGATTTGTAGTTTTTTCTGAATCCATTTTAAAACTAATAATTAATAATTTAATATTCCTTTAATTTATTTATTTATTTATTTTGATTCATGTCTATGGTTAGCTGTAAAGTATACTACATCCTTCCAAAATTTAACTTTTTTTGTTTTAAAAAATGTAATAATTATGTATGAGAAAAAAGTGAGGGGATAATACCGAACTTTTAGGACGGCCACTTCTTTCCTGGTATGTTAAGGATGGGAAAATCAGTACCTAATGTGTATTGCAGAGAATGTATCCTTCAGGGACCATTTAGAATATACGAGTCAGCAAATCTGGCTTTAGTCTACTAAAGTATTATTTCGATTGTTATATTGATTTTAAATGGTTGCGGCAGTTAACTTTCATTCCATTCATTCATTCATTCTTATATACATATAATTGAAGAATTCTTTAAACAAACTTCTAGAAAATGTAACCGGTTACCCTTGTAATGTGTAGTAACCGATAGGGTAATTAGTAGAGAATTTTTCGTGGGAATTCTGAAAAATGCGTTAAACTAGATCAGTTTACATCTTACCAATATTAGGTTGTATTATTTTAAACGGTTGATTAATAATTAAAATTAGGTTTAATAGAAAAGCAATGACATACTTGTTCTTGTCAATTCTGAGCTGGGCATATACCAAAGAAAAAGTACTTAAGTACAAGTACAAATATCTAAGGCCTGAGTACTTTAGCTTAAGTACAAGTACCTCATATATGAAAAGCACTTGCAAGTAAGTATTACTAATATGGACTGAGTACTTTTTAAAGTACTTTTTCCAATCTTCGTAAGTTGACAGTATTGTAGGGAGGAGTATAGAGTTTAGTTGGTATAAGATAAACTTAAGTACCTTCTGGAAAGTATAATATCCTAAACACCGCTGTTACACGTAGAATAAAAGCTATACCTTTTCATCAAAGTGCAAATCCGATTGGTATTGAGAAAATTTTAAGCACAAACATAAACACCATTTATATTGCTAATTCGAATTTCTTAATAGAGAATCATATGATGCCATTTTTACGGTCGATTTCGATGAGTGACAGGAAAACAGTGAATATCGACTAAGGATAAATAAAAATTTTTTAGAATCTTTCGGGCTCTAAGAATGATCCTCGAGAGAAACACGGTAAGTACTAGAAAAAGAGCAAGGCTTACATTAAAGTGGCTCGCGTTGGATCACGTTGAAGAGGTGCTTCATATTTTATATGTTGCGGCGAATTGGAAGGCTCTTAAAGGTATTTGTGGGTATTTAATATACTCAGAAATACTTAGTATAAATCTTGGTACTTAAGTACAAAGTTAAGTCTTAAGTCCAAGTAAAAAGAAGCCAGTATTTATATTCCAAGTACTAAGTAGTGGATTTCAAAAGTATTTAAGTATGTCTTAAGTAATGAAAATATTTATTTAAGTATTACCTAGCTCTGAGTGTAATCGCACAAGTAAGCGATAGCAATTACTGAATCGACTTTGTACTGATTAAAAGTCCTACTGGTTTATTTTGCATATAGAGGATTGATTAAGTGTCGGTACTATGGTTAAGAAAAGCTCTTTAAAATATACATATTTCCTTTTTTCACCCTGATCCTTTTTTTCTTTGGATATTTTACCTCTCTTTAAAATTCGCTAAAACATTTGGTATTGTATTATTGGTATGGAATTTAGAGCTTTTGACAATACTCTTTGCGATATACCCGGACTTTTCAGGTGTTCAGAAATTATTCTCCTTCGGCGACTTTCTTCTACCGATTCCATTGCTTTCCTAGATTACGTGGTATGCTGTGGAATTGCAATCTAGCATTAGTGGCTTATTTTTCCCCCGCATTAGTGTTGGTGTAGTTCTTTCTTAGGGGACCTTGGATTGTCCGCGGGTGGTACGTTGAGGTTACGATAATTTTCCTGTAGCCACCTTTTACCGAAATGTTGACCGTAACTGCAATAAACTTCTTAAAGACGAGTTGTGCAATGGCAACCATTATATACTTTTTTGGATTAAAAGCGCAGTTCTTAGTACTTCCCGTGAAGTACTCATTTTGGTTGGAAGGCTTTTACACCCATCTTGTGTGTTTTGTGCTCATCTTTAAGATTAGAGATTTTTTGGCTAGCCATGTAGCGCCTACAGTTCTGTTTACATTAGGCCCCTTCTTCGGCGTCAGTCCCCTCGGCCAGTTTAGGTGTTCCACTCAGCTAGCCTATTTTATTTTTTTGTCTATTAGGATGGTTAATTTGAAATGCTAACATCCATCAAGTACAACAGTAGAATATTTGAATGAATCTTCAGAAAGTTATGGGGTAGCACCCCTACTAGTTACAACCGGACTTGGTAAAAAATATTAAGACACGTTACAGTCGTGCAAAGCGTCATATGAAGAGGATTCCAAGCAATTTTAATTTACCAACTCCAGCTAATCCTGTTGGTTACTCTAATTTTCCATCCACAATTTTACAACCCCGATTCGTATCATCTCCAATGTCTTTCTTGTGCGTTAGCCATATAAAGGGCTTCTTTACAGCTCCATCTTATTCGGGCTTAGCCAAAACTTTAATATTAGAAATTTTTATAGACTCATGACATTCAATTGCTGCGTCTCTTATGGGTTCAGGTTACTGGTAATCGTAGGTCCATATCCGAAAGAGGTGCGAGTTCTGAACACTTAAACCTGATCACTCCCCATTTCCAGGACGTCCTTTTGAATTATGTTCACGTGACGACTTATCGCTTATTGAAATGGAAACTAGATCCTTCTTGATGGGCAAAAGAGCGACAAGGTTTGGGCGCATATCCTTACCCGTCAAAACTTACCTGTCCAGCATGGAAATTTCTACAGACAGCTTAGGTATTTTCCATAAAGCTCAGACTCAGCTCATCGATGCAGACATGTTTCTTCAGCACAGAGAGGTGAGCCATGTCAGAGAAAATGAAAAATCCATATCATGCGATGATATTGCACTTTCTCCACTTGTACACAGTATCAGCTCCAACTGCTATATTTTAACATGCTTGCACTGAATCCGAAAGCCACAGTTTTCCAGAGTTTTACTTAATTCAAATCGAATGCTTGCATTTAATTGAGAAATTTTTGAGAATTGTCACCTAAATTTTGTTTTCCTCTCAATAAACTCCTGCAATTTGCAGCAGTCTGCAGTCTGTAGTCATGGAAGTGCCGCTTGGTTTCTCTAAATAATTTAGAAGAGAAAATAGGATTTTATTGACAGTATCAGCTTAGAACGAATTACCTAATTGCAGTTCCCTTAGAAGCCAACCAAACAACGAAATTGCTTCGGTTAACCGCAAACAATCCGCTTGGTAAATTCCCAGGAAAATTTACTTAAATGCTGACGTATGTGTATTTGCGAAATTCCGGGCAATTGTGTACCCAAATGTGATTAAATTATTTAATAAAAGTAGAGCAAGGGGAGTAGAAGCTCGTTATCATTCTCATATAAAAAGCCACTTTACCCGCCTCAAGTCTGGTACGAAAATTGACTTAGGGTGGTGTGTTAGTAGACAAAGTCGTATAAAGGATTTCCCAAGGTAAGAACGTTGTTAGGATTTGACAAAGTAATTACATCTACTCCGAACAAATAAGAACTGAGACAGGGGTGAGCTCGTTTACTGATACCGTCATATCATAAAGGAAGACAGTGAAAAATTCAATGACAGAATTTCAAAAAGCTAAGAATTGATAAAGATATGCTGCCCACAAATCAGATACACCCGTGCGGAAGTAATGGAAATGTTTACACCACCTTTCATCATCTTGCAGATGATGTAAACATTGTGACCCCATTAGAAGGGGGAAGGAAAACTTTTGAGGCTCAAGGAATACTGTAACACGTGCGCCGCATAAGAACTTAAAGCGATTTTCAACAAGGCTTTACACGACTTAACCGAATTAAGCTTGCCTTTAAGTGTGCACGAAATTTGTTAATGAATTAATTATAAGTGGACTCTTTTCGTATTTGAGGGTTTTTTGAGAAAGGAAAAGCTGCAAAGGATTAAGGGATATTCTATAGATGTGTGCGTGTATATTAAGATTACTTGCTTGTGCGGTTCTGAAATTTAGGAGGATTTTTCAATTGCGAAACTATATATTATTGTTCGCGTGTGTTGAAAAATGTGCTTGGATTTTACTAAAAACAAATATTTGCTAGTTTATTGTACTATAATAAAAATGAGGATTTTATCGAGAATGAAAACTACTAAAAAATGTATCAAAGAGTGTTTAAATTGATCTCATCAGTATGGCCATTGTTTTGCCTCTTCTAGTGGAAAAAAGATCAAACTTTTTCCACTTATTTATTTTTTCTTAAAAGTAAACCCGAATTTTGGAAACTTTACACTCGGGTACTAACATTACCAGCAAAGACAATTAATTAGCATGCGATATTTTAAACAAACAACTGAGGAGATCCGCTTTATTTTATAAATTTAAAACTGTTACTCTTCGGACTGGCAATTAATATTTTTCCTTTCTTAAACAACTCCCATTCATACAAATATCTCCAAGAAAAGTCATCACATTTGTTCGAGAACATTTCTAAAAATATTCGTTTAACTAATAATCAGAGGTTTTATTTACAACCAGTACAATGCGTAGATAATTTCCAGTGAAAATTACTTCGGACCATTCAACGAATTATATTATATGTTGTCCAGTAACATAATGTGTAGCATTTACACTTTAAATGCAACCATTTCAAAGACACCTGTAACCAAAGCAAAATCAAGACCACATTTTTCAAAAACAAAAGTAAATAAATTAAAATCAACGTCAACGTTTTCAAAACACTGAAAGCTATTTTCAAATCCAAACATAACCAAATAAACAGCAATAATAACAATTTTACAATTTTAGCATACAAAACTGATGGCTATTGAAGTTTATTTAGCTGTACTTGAAATTGAAAAAGTTGTAAATTTTTTGAAAATAGTTGAGGCTGATTTCGCTTCATTTCCCTTATTTTTTTTAAAAAAGACGGTTTTGATTCTGATTTGGTTGCTCCTGGATTTGATTTGGCTGATCGTGGTTTTTTTATTTGATTGCAGATATCTTTGATACGGTCGCGCTTGAAATGTAATGTGAGAGGCAACATTTTTTGGAGATGGCTAGCAATTCTAGAAGTGCCAGCATTTAAAAAAATTCTGGAATATTTCGATTTTGACGGTAAGGAAAACTCATCAGCATGGCTGACGTCTAGTCCACTCAACAAAGCTTTCAAAAATTTTGCCCTTTATCAGCTTGTTTGTGACTTTCATGGAACTTTAAAGAAATCAAAGTAAATGTTTCAATTTTGAATTCGGATTATGTTTGGATTGCATTTATATGAAAAATATTTCAGAGAAATGTGTTAACATTGTGCTCCCCGATAAGCATACAAGACACGTAATTATTAAAAGGATAAAGAAATTAGTGCAGGATAAAACAAGAAATACACAAGAGACCTAAATGGATAAGGTGAAATAATCTGAGAGTTATCCCAAGGAAGATCCCGGAGAGGAAATCTGACGAAATTACGCTGAACAGACTCTATACGGCTAATGCGAACAACATAGAAGGGGTTCCAAACCTGAGATGCATTTTCAAGCAGAGGTCTCACGAACGAGCTATACAAAGTTAGTGCAACCTGAAGGTCAGAAACTCCTTAGACCATCGTTTCACAAAACCCAACATTGAGTTGCTTGTGCAGACAGTGTGGTTAATGTGAGAGATAAAATCCAATTTCGAGTCCAAAATGACACGCAAATCCTTAACAGACTCGTGGATACTAAGGTGGCATTCTCAAAGAAAGTGGCAAACATATTACAAACAGCACTCATGTCATCATTAGAACAGTCCTCAAAGGTCATAGATGACGGATAGCCGTTAACTTTCCTCTTGATATTGACCAATTCGAAGAAAGAGCGTGAATCATTGAAAAGTTTATACCGAATGTCAATCAGATATTCTTCATAAAGGGCCTTAAATTCATCAAAGCACTTCACAAATTTTTGGTGGTCAGATGGTTGCCTAGTTTTAAGGAATTGTTTCCAAAGCTTATTGCTTATTGCTTATTTTTTATTCAGCTCAGCTGGATGCAAGACGCGTTCAGAGGATCGAAACTTCCGAGGGACAAATTCATACGTTACAATACCATCAGACCAGAAATTCGGTATAGTCTATGCTCAGGGGACAATCCTATGATGCACACAGCACAGCTTAGTCGGAAGGAAATTAGGGAAAGGGAGATTGAGAAATTTTAACCCGACAAATGTTGCAAGTGAGTCATAATTTTTGGCATGAAATTATCACTGTGCAACATCCTAGTGGCTTCACAAGTACAATTCTTGTCAGTAGAAATGTCTCAATCACTCAAATCACTCAAATGTCTCAATCAATCTCAAATCGCCATATCCTGTGCAGGATTCGAACCCACGCCAACAGGGTAGAAGATGTGTATACGTGCGTCTCATCCCATTCGACCGAATGTGTGGTATTACGACTTTCGTTTGAATATAGCTAACGAGCAAATAATTTGGGTACTCACTCTTTGTACAAAATTAAAAGAATCTCAAGAACGTAATGTGAACGAATTTAGGCCAGTTATTGAGTTATGCGTTAAAAAAAATCAGGACACTATTATATTTACTTAAACTGTAATAATAAAATAAATAACATTACACAAAAAATTTGTTTATCTTCGCAACTATCAAAAATCGGTGAACTTATGCACATGGGGGTTGGACTATAGGGAATGCGATTCCGAATATTAAAAAAAAAACAAAAAACAAAAAACACAAGGAAATATTGAAAACTCTTCAAGTTATTGTGCAGTGTCGAAAAAAACTGTTTATCAGCGAATTAAACTGTTATTATAACCTATTCTTGTTCATACTGACAGGAAGTATCTCTTCCAAAATCATTAGGGTGAAGAGTACTACTTCCTAAGTACTCTGTATAGAACCAATTCCACTAGTCCTGTCTCACGTCTTCAAGTACTTTCAACTAAATTCCAATTACTACAAATAAACAACTATAATTGTAACCATAATTTTTCTTACAGAATAAGTTTTACCACCAAATGAAAATGAATCGTTGCTTTTTCCGACTATCGAGATTTAGTTTGTCTTTTTTGGGATTTTGGCCGGAGGATAAAGTAAACTCAACTGAAATTCTTCGGATGCTAATAAACTTCCTTATCCTTCTCTATTTTACCGTGGCGGAGTTTATTTATGCAGTAAAAACATCAGCCAACGATGTTGTTCTGGCGTTTGATGCTCTATGTCCTTGCATGACTAGAATTGTGACGTTGGTAAAATTATTGCTTTTCATCGTGTACCGGAGGGAATTTAATGAGCTGATGAACGAGACTAGAGGGTTAATTGCACGGGGTGAGTACAAGTCCCTGGAGTTACGAACGTATGTTTTAACTGGTTATAAATTTTTCAGAGGAATGCGGCAAGAATTCAGGATACATTCAAAGAGCAAATTTCTTGGCATTTTTCTTTGCGTTTATACTGTTTTTCAGCGGTAATTCCACGAACTTGTTTTACTTTTTACGGCCCATGGTAAAAAACATCTACAACTATAATGTGGGCCGAAACTTCACAAACGATTTACCTTTTAAAGTCGAGTACGCCCCCAAGCGGAAATGTTTCAAGGAAATTAAAAGATTTCATTCTAGATCACCCTTCAACTTAAATCAGACCCCGACATATGAAATTTCATATTTGCTTCTGGGCTATTCTGGAGTTATTACAGTTTTTGGATTTAGCGGTGTGGATGGCAGCTTCATTGGATTTTGCCTCTATATTTCTGCGTTGTTCAAATCCATTCAGGGTGATTTAAGGGAAGCATTTTCGTATGTAAGAGGTTGGAATTTGAAGTTGTATTGTAGCAGGGTATTCTTTTTGTTTTGTTTTCAGGTGAAAAGGCAAGTCCATCTGATAATAACATTTTATTCAGAAAGCTAAAGTGTATAGTGCAGAAACATATGGATATCATTAGGCTTTCGGAGAAGTTCTTGAAGCTCTATGTGATAATAATTTTTGTGCATTTTCTTTCAGCAGCCGCTGTACTTGGTATCAGTTCTGTGCAATTTATATTAGTAAGTATGCGAAAATTTTGAGTGATTAGTAATTGCAGTAGCATAAATTATTTTCATGGCTCTAGTTTTTTTCAAAGCTTCATCTGGCCATTAAATATATACACTAGGCAGAAAAAGTCTGCTTACACCAAGTAATCTGAAACTATACGGTGTACAAATAAGTTTCCGCCATTTTTTTAAATAAAAAATTGGGCATTTATTGTGA
Source organism: Dasypogon diadema (assembly GCA_006980735.1). Lineage (NCBI taxonomy): Eukaryota > Metazoa > Arthropoda > Insecta > Diptera > Asilidae > Dasypogon > Dasypogon diadema. The sequence continues at coordinate 17,402 of QYTT01079317.1, forward strand.
AAGAACGGGACATTATGTTCTAATTCTAAGTATTGCCCATCGCTTGTCTTTACTTTTTCCTATTTTTCTGGCAGCGTACGGATACCACGTCGGGAAAATGCTTCATCTTTTGAGACTATCGACCCAATTTTTGGCTTCTTCAACAGAAGCGAACTGCTGCTCAGACAGATCATGGGTCATCGATCGGAACAGGTGGTAGGCGGAAGGCGCAATGTCTGGAGAATACGGCGAGTGGGGTAAAACTTCCCACTTGAGTGTTTCCAAATAGGTTTTCACTGGCGACGCAACATGTGGGCGAGCATTATCATGAAGGAGAATAACTTAGTCGTGTCTGGAGTAGTAGTGGACGCGCTTTGCCTTGAGTGCTCGACCAAAACCTCCGAGATTCTCTTACAAGCCGTGAACCAGAGAAAATAACGCACACAACTACGAGGAGGTGTAGGCCCTAAATTCAGATCAAATTGCATTGATTCTTACGGGAGAACAGAAATTTTTTTAGTTGAAACTGGCGTAATTCCGCGACTATTCTTCCTACTTAAAAATAGTCCTCTAGGAATTTTAAGTCTAATATATCTACTTTCTATTGATGTAAAAATAATTATGGCATATAAGTCATTATTATACACATTTTCGCATTTGAACTAAACTCTAACAATTTTTCTTGTATCTGCACTGACAACGGACCGTGAACTCTGACTCGCTTTCTGCTGGCTGCCGCTGGTATATAAGCGAAAAATGGTTAGAGTTTCGTTTGGAGTGAAAATTTTATGTAATTTTGTTAGGCAAGGCATATTAAATTTTATATCATCAGAAAGGCAAAGAACCGGGCTTTAATTGTTTAGAAGATAATTTTGCCGTAGAATGAATAGTTTAGGTACCATCAAGTGATGAAGAAAAAGTTTTATCGTGTGGTCCATAAGAATCAATGTAATTTGAGTGAATTCGAGGGCCTATACCTTCAAATAGATAATTTCTACTTCATGGCTTGTTAAGTAAATATCCCGGGGGTTTTGGCTCGACTCAATCTCATCAATTGTGTTTGGTAGACAGCTCCAGCAATGGTTTCGTTCGGTGTGAGGAACTCATAATACACGACACCAAGCTGATCCCACTGTTATATAATATCCACTCGAGGCGGAGAGGAAGGCTGAAAAGCGAAGTATTTCTGGCATCGATACAGGAAGTCCAGAAACTTCTTCAATTCTTTTCAATGTCAAAGATGTGATCGATCCAACTAAGATTGTTGGATAAATGAACTGAACCTAAAATGTTAAAGTTACTCATCTCGTTGACGAGAGAGAGTGAAGGGGCTTTGGAGGTTAATGTTCTGGATGCATTAAATTCGAGGCGAGAATTTCACCATTATCGTCGTTGAGCGATCGTGCTCGGTTATTATAAGTGGTATTAACACCGGCGGGGGTCAGAAACTGATTCAAACCATTATTTACAATCTAATAAATGAAGGTTTTTCCTCTGATGTTTAGTCAGAGAAGAGGCGGAGTACTTTAGAACCAGAAGCGAAGTAACATCAGGGCCAGTGGTTTTTTCGAGATTGATTAGATCTTTATAAACCTTGTCAATACGAAAATGAATCAGTTAATACAATTGCCTTTTTCAGGAAGTCTGTGCACACATTTCTATTATAGATGAGGGGTAGAAATGTAGAATAGTTGAGATTACCTGTAGTGAACCTAACAAGCGATCAGGAAACTTTCTTAAAGATAGTAAATACCCTTCTTCTGATGTTTTGGTCGAATTGAAGTTGCATTTCTTGAGAGTATGGATTCGTTTTTATTTTTAGGTACTTGTTTGCCATATAAGCACAATAAGCTACTCCCTTTCATCTCATAGCCCTCTAGCAATCCAGGAAGAATAACGTCAATGAAATGATTTGAACGCATCGTTTGCTGAAAATGATAAGAATATTGGACTCTGAACGAATTAATATTCAGACTTTATGTGAGTGACTTAGTAGATAATGCGATGTCTCAGTTTATGACATCCGAGGTTCCAATCCCACTCGCATCTACAAATAACCGACGTTTTTCTGCTGACAATGCAACAGTTATTAGAGGGCATTGGGTGTTGAAACAATTCTGCGTTTCTTAGTCAGTTGAATTTGCAATATTTCTCAATTACTGGTAAAATACCAGAGACACATAAATAGGCATTAAATGCCGACCATCTATAAATATATCTTACAAAATCTAATATTTCAAAAACAATATTTCATGTATTAAAAACGATTTTCAACTTCTTGTTCTTCTTGCTTTTTTAACTTAAAATAATTCACAAATAATGAGGGCCTCTCATTATTTTAATCATTTTAGGCTACTGGTTTTGCTACACTCATATATATATTTTACAATGTTGCTGTTCTTTCTCAACTTTATATATATTGTTCTGGTGGAACTTATGTTTCTGAAAGTGTAAGTATAATATGCTGAAATTTATTGCCGTGTTAATTTTATATTTCCATAGAGCATTCATATTTCCCAAGTTGTGTATTTTTGCGAGTGGTATAAGTGTAATATACGGATTCAAAAGATGGTATTAATAATGCTGATTCGAACTCAAAAGGAAATTACACTTGCTGTGCCATTTTTCACACCATCATTACAAACCTATGCAACGGTGAAATAAGAAAAATAGTAGATTTGTTTAGTTCAGTTAAGTTTTGTTTTTCAGGTTGTAAAAACTTCTGGATCTTACATTACACTGTTGAAAACTTTGCTCTAAGGAAGAAGCTTGAAATTGTATAAAATTATAGAATAGTAAATATGGTAAACACTGCATTCTATAGAAAAAATAATGAATGAAAAGCACAATTTCACTATACCTTACACAATGTTATTTGAAAACGAAAATTAATAAAACCAGTTCACTTGGGAAGTACTAATCTGGATATAATTCCTTAAAATGCTACATCACAGTAGATACTACAGAGACACCATTCGAAAAACCAAGTCCACTATTTTCTCCGATGTAAGGCAGCGTTCAAAAAGTAGGCCGAGAAACACGATGCTAAACTAAAATAAGGCTCGTTTTATTTTCAACCAGGAACGTCGATATCGTCCCCAAAAATTGGGCAGAATGATCTAGTTTCTACTTGTCCTCTGCATAAAAACTCCAACTTTGAATATGACGCTTGTAGATCTGAATCAATGTCTTACATCAACAAAATCTTATGCTTCGTGATCAGTTAGCTTATCTAGACGCGAAAATACTCGAACAAGGGTCTAGCACAATATAATCGAAAAGGTATTATTTTGCAACATGATAGTGCCAGACCCCAAGTGGCTTTAAAGGCGAAGCGGAAGTTACAAGCATTTAGTGGTGTGTGTTCTAAATACCCTGGGAGATAAAGTTGATTTAGTTTAGATGTACATCAGGATATTTCCTGGATTATTGCTTTATTCTATAATACAATTGCTCTTCGCCGCTTACAAAAGGATGATGACCCAAATGTGGGATATAAAAAATTATAATTTGAAATAATTGACACCACTTCCTTACAAATGTACATTGGATTTGAAAGCATGAAGGACCTTACATTCATTGGACTATTAAAATCTAAGAAATTTATAGACTAGAGACGGTTCGAGGAACAATAAATGTGGGGGCGACATGGGAAGGTCAGAGAAAATCATAGGAAGCGTGTCAATTCACCATGCTTAATCACTTCAAGATTTTACCCAAAAAAAATTAATTCAATTTAACACACAACTGCAAATAATTTGCGAATAAAAAATATCCGATGTAAATTTCAATTTAAAAAACAGGTTAACTTGTCTGCTGCTACTCTGGTTCCTCCAGAGTTTTGATGTATTCAAAACCTAACACCTTTGAATCAACACACAAAAAATCTACAACAAAAATGAACAATTAATTACTACCCTGCAGGCAAACCTCTCCATGTATACCGCAGTTTGACCTAATCTTTTTAATATTAATTGTATCCCGAGATGTTAATTGGATAGAATAACCGACATCAGGATGAATGGAATAAAAAAAAATACTCAATGTTCAATCGGTGACTAAGTCCAAAAAAGAATAGCTATAACAAACATCCAAAACTGCTCAAAGTTTTCCAAAAAGTCCAAAGAGAAATCCGTAAAAATTATTAAGTCCAAGTCCACATCCGAAAACAAATCCTAAGTCCAAAGAACAGTCCACAAAAATTTTCAAGTTCAAAAATCAAAAATTTACCATTAACCACTTTAAAATTTACCACTGCCGTCCTTTCAAGTGTTTCATCTACGCTTTACGCTCGAAAAAAGGTGTGCTAAGCCCTCTGAAGCACGGCCTTTTATTATTTTCTTTTCCGTATTACTCTCAATTTTTTTGTGATGTGGACTTAACTTTTTTTAGGGTTCTACACATTGCTTTCCTTTGGAATTTGTTGGCACTTTTAAATGCACGAAAATGTCTGGTGAGGTGTTTGATTTTTACAAAAATAATCCAAACATTTGTCTATATAAGCCTTTCTTGAATTTTTAATTTTTTTAATTCATTTTTCTTATACAGCATTTTTCTTGTAATTTCCCATTTCGTGTGTTGTGGCCGTAGAAATTTGTGGATTCTGGATTTTTTCCCTTCTCCCATGTTTTCTTTTCTGTTACTCTAGGTAATTAAGGTTAAGTAAAGTTACTTTACTTTATTTAATTCGGCATTTAATTTAATTAGTTTCACCAAATTCCCCACTTTAAGAAACTCCGGTGTCGGTTGGTGGGAAGCTGTGCAGTGAAATCGCGACTATTTTAAACGTCAGGTTCCGCGGTTTTGACAGTTCGTCGCGGAGTGCTTTTAGTGGTGTTTTAATGTTTTAGTGGTGTTTTCGTGTTTTAGTGGTTTAATACTGTGCAATTTTGTGGTAAGTGACTTATTTTCGGATTATGTTTATTTAATTTTTTGGTATTTCTGTGAATTTCATGAAAATTCTTCATTTTTTGTGTTGTTTTAGTGCGGCCACGGTGTTCGCATTTTATGTACATTTTGTGTTTTTATGCCACACTTTAAGGACAATCAAGTCCTTAAATTGAAGGATCCTTTCCTGAAAGACCTGATTAAGGCCAGATTTCTACTCCTCCGGTGTTTTTTGCGTGTGAATTAAATTGCATTTCCTGACCATGTTTCGTTTGTTTGCTAATCCGGATTACGATTTATCCGTGATTAGTAACTAAATTGTTTATAGATGTGAGGCCTTTGCAATGCACATGAAACATTGACATCCAGTCTGTGGATTAATCATATTTTCCTTACTGCGAAGTTTTATTCAAGACGTTTGATTCAGAGAACGGTCTAAACTCTTTTTGTAGACCATTTTTGGTTCTTTTTTTTTAGCCAATAGACTTAGGACTGTTAAATGGATAAAAATAACTTAATTTGTCATACGACTAATTCTTTGATTTCCCAAATTGAAATCTTCAATTTTACCTCCTTCAGAAATTTATCAATAAGTGAAATAGAAAAACATATAAAAGCAACCTTTTCCAAAGTCTATAAACTAACCTGTTTCATTTTAACAATTCCTGCTAGCAGTTATTTATAAATTTAATATTGGAATGTATTTTTTTTTAATTCTTAAATTTTGATATCCTTACCAAATTGGACTTCGAAATTTTTTATTTCTATTTATTATTATAAAAACTGAACTCCCCACTGTGTCAGACTCAATTTGATGAAAATTCTGAAGATTTAACACATTTAAAGAATAAAGCAATTTCTTTGGGCTACTATTGTACAAAATACGGAGTTATACTGGTCAACTCAAGAACATGGAAACAACTTCGGTTGAAAACTTTTCTGATTACCAGAAATACATATACATATGTGCATTGTACATGCCTACAACGCATAGGCGATATAATCATGTTCTAATGAGAGCGGAGGTGCCAAATACAGAAATTTTTCTATTATTTCCTATGTGATCACTTTTCTCGATTACACAGCTTTTCTTTTAGTGCTAAAAGACTTCGGGATACAATAAAATTCAATTAATACAGTTCAGTGCTTTCACAGGAACTGAATACGGGAGCTTTTTTTTCTGGAAAATCTTCAAAGGAACTTTATCCCATAGAGGAAAATATTGAACACCTGCAGGACGTCAATTTCCAGGAACAGATATTAATTTCTGATATAATTCTTTACCTTTTCCATCCTGTACAATTTTTGGAAATAGTTACACTTTAATTTGTTGGTATTTTCAGCGTTAAATGAATATCGGTGGTTTGCAGTTTTGGTTTAATTTACTAGGGAAGATATTTGCTATTAGATTGATAACAGAATTTGATTTGAGTATATGACGATCAATTTATCTATTGCCTTACTTTGAATAGTATAATAGTAGTAGTGACATCCGTTCTAAAATTTACAATAACAACAAAAACAAGAATATGTGAAATTTCGCTGAATACATTTTTACGAAGAACCGAGCAATAACAACATTATTTGTTTTTTTTTCTAATATTCAAGGCAATTTTTAACAGTGTTGGAGTTAAGATTCGTAGGCGCATATTTTTCTATCTGGTTAAAACCCGCAAGCCGTGAACTCTTGAAAGTTATACACACAACCAGTAGGAGGTGTAGAACTATAAAAAAAATTGCATTGATTCTTATAGGAGAACGGAATTTTTTTTTAGTTTATAATGTTATACCTCCTAAACTATCCTTTTTACTTGAAAATTAGTTAGGAAAGGAGATTGGAAAATATTAACCTTGACAATCCTTGTGCAGCTGGCATATCTTTGTCTGTCTCCGATGAGCTCATTATTGCTCACATCAACGGGCTGGCCTTAGATTTTACCTCAGATCCTGCCGATATATCTCCTGCGGTGATTAAATCATGCTTCGATGGTTATGTGAATGTTTCCCTAAGCTCTGGAAGAACTCCTTTATTATACCTATTCACAAGAAGCGAGAGATTTCCAATTACAGACCGATAGCAAAATTGTTTTGCATACCCAAACTGTTGGAGTCGATATTTCTCTCTCAGGTGTTTCCGCAATGCAAGGATATTCTTTCGTCTAATCAATATGGTTATGTGCCGAACAGGTCTATTGGGTCTATTTCGGTAACAATCTGCAATTCCTGAGATTGATTTAGTTGTATCTGTCTGATAGATCATATAAGGGGCGTTTTCATGGCCTTCGATCTAGAGTCATATGGGCCACGTCTGGGGTACCTCAGGGTAGTCAACTTGGTCCTCTTCT
>QYTT01079320.1:2807-28438 GCA_006980735.1 Dasypogon diadema
AGAAAATGGGGGTAGATAATGGCAGTTTTTTAAGTTTCAGTGTGGTTATATTCTTCAGATATCCCTAAAGAGTAATTACGCCGAGTTGTATTAAAAAAAACTACACAGATATGCTACCTAGCCAACCACCTGGCCTAGTTTGTTATAAATTTTGACCTGGCCATTTAAAGGTCCATTTATTCCCATGCAGTCCACTTTCAACAAGGTATTTGATTCCACGTCCCGATTTTGGAGAGCGGTAGGTGTACAAACAAAAAACTGTATAGAATCATAAATCACTATAAATTTTAACGATTTTTTAAATTACAATATGTATAACTTTTTTCTAAAGAGCAGCAAAAAACGTTTTCTATAGAATAGAGTACAATTTTTAATTCCGTGTGAAAGGTCTTGGATTCATATCAGAACGAAGACACAAAATGGAATAGCAAATGAGTTTTTCACTAGCCCTAACCTTAACAAGGTGTGGACGGTAATATAAAAATGTCGTATATTTAGAAGCAGGAAAATAAAAGCTCTGCATGTGGAAAGGTTTCAGTAAAAATAAGTAATTAAATTAAGTTAATAAATTAATTTTAGCTAAGCATTGTGAAACTTCTTAAATTAAAAATAAAAATTTATACAAAAAATTTCAACATACATCTAAAACTATTCAAAACTATTCCTTAAGTGAAAGTAGTAATTTTGATAAATAATTACACTAATTTTCCACAACCAAGACATGTCTTACTTAATTAATAAAGCAAAAGGAAATCAAGGCAACTCATAATTTACAAACACTTAGTCATGTTGCGTGCCTCCTTTGAGAAAAGACAGATTGCACCCTTTCGACCCGTAACACGCCCATATCGTATTAAAATACACCTTTATGGGAAAGGAGTAGATGCAAACACTTGTGTCCACACAAATTGATTTAAACTATGCAATTACCTTTGAGTGGGTGGCTTTCTTTGACCTCTTGGACTTGTTGAGGCTTCTTAATTGGTCTTGGTTAGTAAACTTTGGGAGAAAAGGGTAAGTTTTTGTGATGATGTACTAAAGAATTTTATAGTTTGAAAATAGATCAGGATAGTGAATAAAAACTGTTGATATTTAAAACAGTCAGGAGTCAGGAGTATGGAAATAAGTTTATATATACAATACTCCTATTATTATAGGCACATAAAAGCTGGAGAGTAATAGGGTACGATTTATAAAATATAAGAATATTAAAATATCTGAAGAAATCCAGCTAGCCTGGATGGAGATGAAAAATTAATAAAGCAGTGAGTGATGAGTTAAGCCAATATAGAAAAATCTTCTACATACATAATATAATATAATATATTAAATATTAAAATCGAAAAATATAAAAAATATGATTGTAACATTTTTCGTTTATGAGCTTGTTTGAGCTCTCGGTTCATTTTTGGGACCTCTTTCTCGCTTGAGGCGCGTTTGGATGCAACCATGTAATTCTAGTAGTCCTAGAACAGTGAATTTTGTCTTCAAGGCTGGTCTTAGCTTATAATTAAATAAAAAAATTAATTTGGAGCATAGCTGCTTTCAACAGGTTAAAGTCAATAATAAACTTTCTTCTCGTCTACGTAGGAAAGGTGTGTCCCCCAAGCATCAGTATTAGGCCCTGACTTTCCAATTTATAGATTCATAACATTTTTATATTCTAAATGCGTTAGGCAACTATAGCTTCCCTATGGAAAGCTTCAAAGACGTCATTCTATGTTCGTCAAGTCGAACTACTGCCGCAATCTGAAAAGATCTCTAAGGGAAAAATTCAACAGCGCAGCTTCCAAGACCTTATTTTCGGGGCCCACAAAATGAATTGAATGGGAAACCTTTGTACTTAAGCCAGATAGATTTTTTTATGATATTAGCAGATCTGAAAGGATTGCACTATATTGCATGTTACATTGATTAGATAAAAGAAATCCATGATCAGCGTTTTTATGATCACACTCTCTTACTCAATGTTAAGACAACATTCCAACTATGTATATTATACCTCGAATATTAACCTAAAGAACTGACGCTATTTATGACTCAACCCAATATTTTTATAAATTAGAAATGGTCGAATTTATTAGTACTTTGGACTAATGCTGAAAATGTCTAAATATGGCAAAATCCACTTAAACTCCTCTGTGAGTAAATAAACTGAATATTTTAATTAAATTTTTGGATCAGAAATACTATGACAGTAAAGGAAGTACCACAATATCTGTCTATCCACATTTATGGTAACCGCACTAAGATATGATCATGATAATTTTTAGTCTTTACTCAGAATTTATTGAACTGCTTATGGTTACCTAAGAACACAACCCTTTCCTCTCGTAAGTCCTTAAAACTTCCCCATTTTGATTGCGAATAATCCTTTCTCCAGCACGGATACAATCATGCATAAATATCTTTTTCTTAAGACACTTTTTCCGTAGCGAAAGGAAAGCGCAGTAATTAAAATTCTTTATCGCAGTGTTATAATTTAATGGATATCTGATTTTCATTAAGCCGCACTGTCGCTGAATTTCCATAAAAGATCCCTTCGAAAGGCGCACAGAGATAATTATATTTTAATTAGAATCATCCGGCTGTAAACTGTCCCTTGCGTTTTTTTTTCCTTTAAACTCGCTACTGCTGGTACCAGTAGAGCATCTTGAGCAGGGCTGGTTATTCTAATCAATAATCGTTATAAGAGGAGATTACCAAAATTAATTGCGAACGCCTGGACCGGGATTTAATTATTTAAGAGTAGAAAAAGGTGTCACTGTTAATTGGATTTTTTTTTTTCAAATAGTTGAAAATGTTAGCCTTTATACTTATCCTATTGATCCTACAATCAATAAACCTGGCCAGTCAAAGTTATTGTCTCCATTAAATGCAGTATGACCTTTCCTACATGTTCAAAATCCTTAAAATCATCTCAAATCCTTACAAGACTTTACGATTTTCAATTTTGGTATTTGCCCATCTCCCCAATGACCGCAATATTGACTGCACCAGCAACCAGCAGAGTTTTTCCCTCTGGTATATTGGACCCCATCCGAAGACGTTCCAGTACCGACTTTCTAAACGACGCGAAGATAAATGTATTTACGTTCACGAAGGGTACTTTATTTATCCATTATATAAGAAGATTAGATACTATTGTGTAAGTGTGAGCCCAGCGATGTTATTCCCCGCGGTATGTGAACTTGAAATTGTTATGGTAGCCGACAAAACAACATTTTCGACTGTTCACCGACGGGGGCTGCTTCCGGTCTAGAACTGGAGACAACCCTATGGTTGGGTTGGGGTGAATTAAGCTTATTTCATAGGATTTACCTTGGGAAATATGCTTTTATAACATTCTAGTCTGCATTCCCTTCTTCCTGGCGCTATGCTTAGATGCCAACTGAATACATTCTGTAGTCACACAAATGGCGTAATTTATGTCGCCTTATAACAATTTGCCTTATTGCCTTTGTTAAGGGCTCACGAATGTTTCTAGATTTGCTGCTTTATTTCTACCAATTTCATTCACCGCTTTCAGAAACGCTTTTGATTCCACAAGTTTATGATTTAGTGCTTTTGTGTTTAATTATTGTTACTAGAATAGTTGAGCCACTTTATTCGAAATGGAAAATGCTTCCTACCTCTAAGCCTTTAATTTTGGAGTTGAGAAGGAATTCACGTTTAATGGAAAGATGCCAGTTGTAATATTACGACTTAAGTAAGTGTTATAGATACATATTAAAAGCGTAAATGTACTATAAACAAAAACCTCGAAAAGGATTATTAAGATGATGAGATTTTGATTAAATTGTATTACAATTACATTAAAATATATTAGTAGCCGGCCAAAAACAGAAATGGGCCAATTAACCTTTTCAGAACCATAGTCTACTATAGGTATAGTATGTCTGGGCGAAGCCAATCCATCCATCCAACCAAAAGATTTGCAGTTTGCTTTTCTGGAAGAAGGAGTATCTTTATCACATTCCGAAATTTCACATTATGGGCATTCCCACATTGTATGAAAAGGACCTAACCACCATCAGATCTTTTTCTGTTGTCTTTCTCTTTATCTCGCTTAGACAAGTCATCGACAGTATGTATCTCTTAATAACGTTTGACCCACTTGTTTACAACAACCATTGACTTTTGCATCTATTTTGAAGCCGTTGCGCGTATCATTTTGGGTCCTTTTGGATGGATACAAAGAAGTATCGCCCCAAAGCGACTAGAGTACGCGGTGGAAGTCATTCTAGAAAAAATTATCTTACACTGGAGTTCGTATGTCTCAAGAATGTAGTGCCCGTTACTTGCTACCATCACCCTTTTTCATGCTCTATCCCTCTTCAGTCTGGTTCTGGTCATGTCTTTCTTAGGTAGATTGTATATCACCTTTGCTTCTAAAGAGGTGCAGGACGGAGAAAAATATAAAACACATATACATATAAACATATATCATATTCATTCAATTCCCAAAAAGGAAGATGCAAGCAATCCCTCTAACTATAGATCAATAATAATTTGTATTTCAGTTCTGACTATGATCTTTCAGTTGTAGATAGTTGAACTATGCATCTCGAAGGCCTTCGATAAATTTTCGCACTCTCTCCTTTTAAGCAAAGTTCCTCCATTTGCTCTTGATTATTCTCTTGTGAATTGGATTGTAAGCTACCCTTTTGGCCATTCCATTTATATTACATTGAACACTGTTCTCTTTGGTATTTATAATATCAATGCTGGACTGCCGCAGGGCACCGAATTCACCCTATTCTCTTCTTACTTTTTACTGGCGACCTTTTATTTCTCATCTCGAATTCAATTCACTGTTTTACAGACGACAGTACCCTTGATTTCATGAACTCGTCTGAATTAGTTGCTGACAATGCTACTGGTAATAAATAATAGAGCACGCATGATTGGATCACTCAACAATGATATTACTAAAATTCTCGTCTTAAGTGGTTTGAATCTTATTTTCACCTCTCTTCGTCAATTAAATTAGCATCTTAAGGATCAGGGTATCTTAGTTGGACATATCACGTTTTTGCTATACTAAATCTTTGGTCTGTTTCCTTGTAGATTAATACAAGCGCATCGAGCTGTATTCCTTTTTTTGTCTTGGATTTAGTAGAACAGGGAAATTTTGAGAAATTGAGCAGAGCTGTACAAATATGGGATGTACTAATATTTTTCCTGTGAACTGAAGGCCGCAGTTATGACTCTTACTCTTCCAGCGCCATTTTCCTTTCTCACAAGCCTGTGCATAGAATCATCACCTATTTAAATATAAATATTATTTATAGAACGATTTTTTCAACTTTCTCTCACTTATATCATATCTCTTTCATCTCAATTGCGGACATATTTATTTCCTGGTTTGAAGAAACCATTAACCAAAACTTACAAAGGTGTCGTAGCTAGTCTTTTATCCAACCACAAATTATAGCACCTACTCAGTGCCTTTAATGGTAACTTAATGGTAAGGCAAAAGCAAACCCGAAAAGCATTTTTCTCGCATTACGGAAAATGAGGTTTTTTCGCTTGAGTACTTCACTCGTGCACCATTTTAACCCCTCTGCCTCTGTTGCCTATTTCACCCCTACGGGTGATGTTAACCTCAATTATACGATATGTTGGTCACTTTATGAACTGACCACATAAATTACTGCATTAGAGGGCCTTCTGCAGGAGCTTTGTTTGGGGCTTATTTGGATTTTCATGCCTGTTGCTGTGAACCAGGTGTGAATTAATTAACCGCAACCCGTTAACCAGCGATTAATCTGTTTGCTAGTAATTACCCTCAGAGATTGATACACTGCTATCCAGGCTATCAGGGAAAATCTCACTTCACATATGCTCTGATTAGCTTCGTGCAGGTTTCAGTCAATCGTGAGATTGTTTACCATTTGGAAAGTGATACGATATATATCTCTGTAATGTGCCATAAAATCAAACCCCATTTAACTTTGATTTGACGGTTTACAAATGATTTAACTTTGATTGAGAAAACCGAAACTGAAAAAGGGTAGTGCACGTTTGAAAGTGTGGGGAAAGATGGCATTTATTTTGTTTTCAAACTTTTTTGAATGGGATTGTAGCAAAAATGTCTTTCTCTGGATTTGTACGGCAGTTGGTATTTTTATATCCAACGGGAAAATGAAAACTACTCCTAAATTGTGTGGATTTTCTTTTGTAATTCAAGATGGCAAGATGGCAGCCAAATATAAATATGACCAAATCAATCTACAAATCGAATTAGATACATAAAGATTGGTCAGAGTTTTCTAACTAAAATTCTGTGATTTAACCTATCAAATGCTTTCGAAATATCTAAAAAGAACAGTACTATGAGTTCATCACTATCTAAGGGGATTCGTATATCATCAATATAAATTATAGTGGTTTACCAAGCACAGAAGGTCTTGGGTTCGATTCTCGGCAAATTTTTTTCTTCTTTTTATTCTGAAGTTGTTTAGCACTCGTAAATGAAAAATAAATAAAAAACACATCCCTTTTCCTTGTACTTGCCTTGGTAAATTGCATTTATATGGGGCCCGAATTCCAGAAAACTCATACAACGGATATTTGTTTGTTCTCAATTTATTTATCATATTTCCTTTACCATTTAGAGTTTTAATTTGTTTTCAACTTAGAAGATCCCCTTAAAATTGTCTTAAAGCTTCTATTAATACCAGAAAACTAAATAGATGTAGGACTTTGTTAACTCGAGTAGATGATAATCCAAAATAATTCGTGATGCAGTAAAATGCAAAGGCGAACTTACTCAGTCGTGTAATTATTTTCTCGTCATTCCTTAATTTTCTTCGCGAAACCCAACTTACCGACATTCATACTTTTGCCGTTCTCGTTCTCATTTTGTCTTGTTGTCTGAGGCAACTCAACTCAAGCTGCATTTTCGGTAAATATTTTCCCTTACTCTTAATTAAAGTGGAAATTACATTGCGTGCTTAGACACATTAAAATTTCATAATGTAATAAATTATGTTCCTTCTTTGACGTCTCCCCCATCCCATAACAGAAATACCATCCTGTAGCGACTAAGTAGGTATTTCACATACGTCGTGATAACCCCAGATGGGGTCCTATACAACCACCCCAAAGTGCACAAGAGATAGGTGCCAGGTTATAGATAAGCAAAACGGCAACAAATCTCCACGGAAAATTGTCAACACAAATTATGTTGAGGAGAATTTTATTAGACAAATAACTGCCGTGTTCCATTGTGATTTCCATGGTCTGTGATAAATTCAGGTTGGCTGCTTCTACATTCGTTGCGGCATTGTTTGCCGGGTGTAATTTTGCTGAAAATCAATTACCGATAATGAATTAAGTAGGAGGTTGGCAATTATTATTGATGGAATGGCATAATTGCGTCTTCCAGATCATAATTACCGTGTTAAATCATTTTTCTTATTTTTCTTCATATAAATTCAATCTAGGGATAATTATTTTAAGAGGAGATTTTTTTTTTGCTGAAAATGTAATGCATTCCGGAGATACAGTAGACTCTTATGTTAAGAAGCAAAATTAATTTACTACGAGGAGGTAAATTTAAATTATCACAGCATTGCATTTTCTTTCAATAAATTGATTTCATAAAAAGGCTCAAGCTCAAGCTCAAGCTGTATAGAATTTTGTATCAGGTTACATATGCAATAATTTCGGAATCACTTTTCAAAGTCTTTTGCTAATTTTTGTAGCTATTTAACCGTCTTCTTAAGCTCATTTCTGTTTTAACAGAAAATATTACCCCAAAAAGAGAAATAGCGAACCTATTTGACAGAAACGGATGTCTACGAATTACACAGTATGTATAGAACTACATTGTACTACTGTTCAGTTTGTACGTATACACCCCACCCCCGAACCCAGATCCTTTATTATTATTGCTCTGAAATAGGAAAATAATTAATTCTTCTATTTGACATGATGTCTGCTGTAGAGTTCTCAAGGGTAGCCAATGAGCAGTTCAGTTGTATTTTTATTTGTATCTATTCCTTCTTCTTCTATAGAATGGATTTGTCATTACCTATCCGAATATTTTAAACGCGTTCTTTTTCGGGGGAAAATTTTGGAACGTCTGGGGTGCCTTGGAGTAACCATCTTGACCCTTTGCTATTCTTAATTTATTACAAGTACCTACATTAAATATTACAAGTGGTCGTGCACATCCTTCTTATATAAAAGAACTTGTTTGAATTTCCACTTTAATAGTATTTTTTCTATCTACTACTATCTACAAAAAACAATAATTAAAATTGTTCATCCAGGAATATTACTTTATTCCATGATTCATTCATTTCATTTTGATGAGGAGATACTGTCTATTGAATCTCTGCAAGCATCAGAAAGAAACCACTCTGTTATTCAAGAAACTTGAACAAAACATGATCTTATTATTGTTTACAATTCTATTGCAAGACGATGCGAAATTTATATGATAAAAATAAATTTAAAATTTTCTCTTTAAGACAAAATCAAAAAGGTTTCTGCTATCTTTTAAAGAAAAAAAAAATCTGCAACAACAAAGGATAATTTATAATGCTTTTGCTCCGCCCCCACTAATACCAAGAATATAAACAGCAACTACAGTTGTTTGAGTTTGTTTTCCTCTATTTAATTGCCCCTATGACTCTCTTGAACCCACCCGGAATTAGCGCCTACAATCTTACTAACAAACCCAAAGAGTGATATGCTGTTTTATCTGGACCTTCAAGTCTTTGTTTGCCTTTTCCGTCCAAATAGCCTAAGCTGCTAGGAGGCTTAGTGGTGCTAAATGATGATCATATACACAGTTGCTCATGGAACTTAAAAATAGCCTTCTTCAAACAAAGTCAAGTTGTTTAAATTAACAACTCATTTCCTAATCAACTCTTAATATATTCCGGTATTCCTCAAGATTCTATTCTCGAATCACTTTTAGTTTGTACGTAAAAAGGTTACGAAAAATGTTGTCATTACCTGATAAATTCAAACCAGTGATTATTACTTACTTTTTGGTATTCACTCCGCACAAAAATTCAAACATTTTCAATACCTCGAAACTCTTTTTTATTTCCATTCCAAAATAATAAATTCTAAAAAGTAGCCATTCATTAAAATCAGAAACAAAAACTTTTCTACAACGAGAAACTTTTATCTTATGATGTGTTGGACACTTCATCTACCAATAAAGTCGTATATCATGGAAATTGATGTATGGCCAAAAACGTAAAGTTACCGACAGGAAGATTGGAATATGTGACATTCTCACGATGATAAACGTTCACTTAACTTAATTAAAATTCTATGGAACTGCCGTCAACAGCTCTAAAGCAAATAAAAATGTTTTTCTCCAGAACATAATAAATTCAAAAATATCAAGGAATCTCTAGTAGGAATATAGTCAATATTGAGATGATTAAAATTACTTCAATGAAAACTACATAAAATGAAAAATCACTTTTAGAACAGTTTCTAAAGGAAACTAACCATTGGGGCAAGTATCCAAAAATTTAATTGAAAAGGCGCCAAATTCTACCTGGCTATCTGGAATATCGGTGACAAAGTGGTTTTTAACAAGTCGAAGTATAGAAAAACACTACGTTTTTAATCTACAACGTTTGCTAAGCAAAATAAAAGGGGATATAAGCCTCTTCTACTTCCTCATGTTAACGGAGACCATATAATAATAAAATAAAAGCCAAAAGAAATTCAACTCTGAAACCTCCCTCACAGAATCATAGAAAAGAAAATATTTTCTTAATCCATATCTTGGACATGGTTCTATCACCTCTTTAAGTGGTTGAAATTATCTCCGCAAAATAAACCACTGAAAAGAGAAAATCTGAAGGGCTGACGAGCAGAAAAAAATATTTCCATGCCAAAGGATGCTAAAATGCTTGAAGGGATTCCAAGGCTTACACAACAATTGACTTAAGGATGACGCCCTTTCGGGATATTGTCAATTGAAGGACTCAGGATGGCATGAATGGAATTCCTGTTGATAAAATTTTTTGTTTGGCCCCACCATTTGTTGACTTTGTGATTTCCGGTGGTTGTAAAGACATCCAGGAGCCTTCTAGGCAAATCTCATTTGATAAGGAGCTTTCCGTTTTTATTTGGGTATCATCACTTATTACGGAAATAAGCGGAAGAATCTGTTTTTATTGACATTTGATATTAATCCAATCAGAATGAAATTTAAAAGATAAATTCATGTATTTCACTCTGCAGGCATCCCAGGGTGGAGGACGTTTTGCAAATAGGAGCAAAATAGTGAAATTTATTTATATTTTCTCAAACATTTATAAAGGAGCAAACCACCACGTTTTGCACATCATAAATGAATTTCTGTACCTACTCTTGTCTATGAAAGCTTACAAAACGCATAAGAAGACTGCAGGGAAAATGCTAATGTAAAAAAACATCAAATTCACATTTTCTGCGTATATGAAATTCAAATAAAGTGCCGAGAGTCCTCCAGTCGTGGTAACATATGGGTAAACAACTGAGTAAAGTGATTTTAACGAGATTATTTAAATTTTATTCATAAAACATAACCTTAAAAAGAACAATAGCGGCATGGATACGTTTCAGAGGAACTGCATTCATAAAGGAAATTCGAACCGGAAATTTTGTTAAACGAAAACAGAAAATCAGTAATGCTTTCATATTGAAAACATTGCAGAGATTTTTACTAGGAAAAAAGCTACATGAGACAGAGATAATTTTTATAATGAGAGATGGCCCTTGAATTTGTATTTAGCACTATTTTAAATAAAGCTTTGATTATGGTAAAAAAAAATAAAATAATTAAGGTGTCATAAAATCGATGATGATCCTGTTCTGGAATTGATGTGACTGGAAAAGGAAAAGCACGACTATATTTTATTTTATTTATGTAACACTATCTTAACCTGATTTTTTGTAAGAGAGCGATACAATGACCTTGTCAGAAACTCATATTACAAATAGACTTAGCCGTAGAAATATCTAAGACCCTATACGAGCATCTCCTTAGCCGATAATGATATTGACCTGGCATGTGGTCGGGAAGTAAAATGGGGATGTGAGAGAAAAGGAAATCATGAGGTCGAGTGAAAATGTTGGTGCACATTCTGGTTGAATGATTGGGATCTATAGTCGGCGATGAAGGCAGAAGATTGTAATCTGTTCCACTTGTGTATAATTCGGCTCTCGAAACTTCACTGTTCTGCTAGGTCTTATCTGGATGACGAAAGGGTGGAAACGAATAGTTGCGCAGGTATAACATTTGGGGATAAAACTACAAGAAATCAGACCAGAGATTTCGTTAGAACAGTGTCCATTTATTCATTCTGATCTGAGCCCTGTATATGAGCTCCAGGTCATATGGGCTAAAGTATTTCTTGCATTGTTTCGGAAAATCCAGAAGTGCACCTTCTGGGCTAGAAGGGAAACTCATTATAATGAAGAGCAGAAAGAGAATAGGGGAAAATACAGAACCCTGGACGCCACGCACGCCAGTATCCTTAATATTTTTATAACATCCTCCCTGCATGACGATGCGTACAAACCTCCGCTCAATGCACGTACCGAATCCGAGCAAAGAATTGCCTTTAACCTACCTATGACTAGGATGTTTGCTGTACGCTAAGATCCTTCGTGCGAATTATATGCCTGGAAGAAAATTTCGGGAACCTGCTTCGATTCCCTGTCGACCCACACATTTTTTTGTTTATTATTCATTTATTGCTGTCTCTGTCAAAAATCGGTCCAGATGTAGGTTTTTATTCCTATCTGAATAGGTGAAGTATTCCTGACTAATTCTTAACTGACAGGATTAAAAGCTATTTGGTAATTTTAGCTGTGGCTCGGAAGCATGGATCTTAATAAAATAGCAAATGAACGCGCTACGACCAATCCATGAATGAGAGATTTTCGGCGCTCCTAATGTAATAATTTTTTTTTTGTTTTTTTGGCGGAGGGGGGGAATGCGTTACGCACCGTAGGGGGACTAGCACCCCGTGTGCCGGACTCCCCACGGTCCGGGTTTACCAGGGAGGGGGGGTTTAGCCAGTAAACCCGGATCGTGGGGAGTCCGGCACACGGGGGGCTAGTCCCCCTACGGTGCGTTCGCCAAAAAAAATGTAATAAAGGAGGCTCGAAATGGAACTCCTGGTCTCCTTTCATAATTTTTATGGATTTCGGTCATGTATTCAAAATGTTCAGCCGTACCATAAAGAAAGACTCCGATGATACATGAGGGTCCTTAAATCCGGTGACGATGATGACGAATTCAATACTAAAAGGTCGTTCTCCTGCTAGACATCATGCTACAGCCCCACCCAAACGTTTTCCTTTTATTCTCATCACTTAAAAGTAAATAAAAAGTTGTATATTTCTTCAAGCAACCGAAAATATTGATAAATTTCAAAGGACGTTTGATGGACTCCCACAAAAACTTTCCACCAAATGTTATACAAATGTTCGTATCTAAAAATTCGATACTAAAAAAAAAATCGTAAATATCTGCAGACTACAAAACGTTTGTCTCTTTACAAACACAAAATAAATTCAGAAATTTTTCTTACTTTATTGGAGAGCACAAAACTTTGAATATCATCCTTACCTTCCTTTTTGTCTGTTCAAAATTAAATTTTTCCAAACGTTGCAAAGTTAAAATCAACCCACGGTTGCATACTTTCCACCTTCAATTAAAAAGAAGAAAGAAAAGTATTTAAAATGCTTAACCTCAACATCAAAATAAATCGCAACTTTTCTGCTCAAGTATTTCTTATTACAAAAATGCCAATCAAATAATTTCATTGCTATGCCCCAGAAGAGAACTTAGTAAACATCCTTGTTCCGGTATTGGGAGGAGCATGCCTGGAAAAGAACAATTTCAGACATTTTGGCGGCAAGGAAAAATATTTTTTTCCAACGTAAAATACAAAAAAAAAGAAAAAAAAAAGAATCCACTTGGCTCAAAAGCCCTTGAAATTCATATCGTAAAAAAGTGAATTGCAGAGCTCCTGCTGCGGAGGGTTTCGGCTGCTCCTAAGGATGTTTAATAAAAAATTTATAAATGAGCAGTAGGGAGTTTGGCCAGATTAAAGACGGCAGGTTATAACACAAATCATTTGAATTTATGGTTACACTTTAATTGTTTTTGAGGTTTTCCCCGGTTTTCTTTGATTTTATGAGAAGGGTTTAAAAATTGTAGCAGGAAGTAAAATTGATTTGACGCTAAATTTTTCAGAATAATTCTAGCAACTTGTCTAGAAACATTGGGCCTTGGTATTTTTGAAAGTAATTAGCATATATCCTTTTGGTGACCAAATAAATTTCATCTCAAGAAACATTTGCCTTTAAGAAATAACAATGCTGCATAGGGATCTCTTAAAGTTCTTTCAATATAACTTTTTTTTTGTTTTGTAAACGCACATTCCCAAGATAAACGCTAAGCATCCATAAATCTATGCCCACTCACATCTGAAGTAATGTGGAACAATAACCATATAATGTGATTACTAGTGAGCTGAGCGAGTACATCTAATCTCAAACGCATTACGGATTCCCCCTGTGTTTATATAAATAAATTTGTTTCACTTAAAGTGACCATTGTTGTCGTTGAGATGAAAGCACTTCGACCCCTTATCTACTAGTGAAATAAATTTTTATATCCACTTCATATTTACGATGGCACTGATAAAGGAAAAACAACTTGTTCAGCTCTTAAGGACATTATTCTAATCTAGTCTCAAGGACTGTTTCCTTTGTGGTTTATGGAGAAACTTGTTTAAGAAACGACTCCCCATATCTCTGTACTCTTCCTTATGGTTATGACATTTATAAATTTAACCCAAGTGCACTAAAAGTCCTTTTTGGTGGTTATGAAATAAAGCGTTAAATATCTGATTTCAAATGTTTTTTTAAAGGAAGAGCCCTAAAACAAACTTTTCTGACAAGGAGCCTTTCATTACAATTCACAATTAATAATCTGTTTTGCATGGAAAATAGTTGGGTCCATTATCATCACCAACATTGGAAACGTTTGATCTATTGTTCATTGATTTGGAGACGCATGTTCCGAGCAGAGCCATCCAACTTTACTACAATTTCAATGATATCAGCTGAACTTTTACCCACAAGTCAAAGCGAAATTACCAGCTTACCCAAGGACTTTGGATTTTAAAAACACACCATCCATTCTTTAAAGCAATATTTAGATCTAGGTTAAAAAATACAACTGACTTTCCCTTTTTTAAGAAAAGTTATTTTCCAGAGGTATTAAGACTGAACACCTGTTGCCGTATTCCATGTAATTTGAAAAATCACCTTCTACAAGCCTAAATTTTCAGCTACTGTGTTCTCATCGGTACACTGTGGCATTGACAGTTATTGACATTACATTTTTAATTAAAGAAAAAAGAAATTTGGTGAAGTAAGTGAGCCTTGAGGTACCTCGTCGTAGATCTTAGCAATCTATTTGTAAAATTTTCCCAAAGATCCAAAATCAAGGTAGATTAATTTTATTTACATATCTAAGTCAGAAAAATAAATACCTATAGATTAACGGTGAGGAAGGAGTGCGGTCAGGAGACAAGATACAACTTACTGTTAATGCCTCAAAGGTAAGAATATAGAAAATCGAAAAATCAAAACCATTTCGCCATCTTATCGGATCTAGAGGTTTCTCTATCTTAATAGAACTACAGATTCACATTCAACTATTGCAAATATACATAGATGATTTGGTTACTGATATGAAAGCTGGAGATGACGTGTATTTTTTATACCTAAACACAACTACCGGCATAGAATAGGGACCAAACCAGAAGCCCCGTCAGAAACAAATCGTTCCAAGAAAATGAAATGTTACGCAAATTCCAATATGCATATCAGTCTGTCGTTTGGCTGTTCTTTTCAATATCTCGAGATACTGTCGAGCTTTCGTGAGAAAAATATATGCAGAAATATATTTCGTAAGAAAGAGCTTAAAAGTTTGACGCTTCTATGCCTGATTGTCACCAAACCTGCTAAAAAGCTAAATTTCCTTTGTTGCCTGAGTTAACTCACTATCTGTATAGCAATTTTCAAAAGTCGTCTAGAGATTTTGATGATTGGTATGTGAAACCAAAACAGGAGAAAAAATTGGACCGATTGAGATTTTGCAATGCTGAGCTAGACAGGGGTTAAAACTCATCTAAGTTGCTTCCGGTAAAGGGTGCAATGCCCGGTACTGCGAAATTGATCAGAAAAATATAATATCTGATATATTTTCTTACAATTTACTAATTTTTGACTAATGGATGAAACTTTTTGACACTAATTACCTACGACCAATTAGTTTATCAAAGAATTGTAATTATTCCCTAGCCAGAGTAATTGGTGTCTGTGGCGGTATTTGTGTAAGAATTAAAATACCATCGTACATCAGTCTTAATTATGGAAGCAAACAATTCCAAATAAAACTTGTTCTTCTCAATAATAGTAGTTTTCATTTCCTTATTTTTATTTCCAGGTTCTGTTCGGATTTCATTGGAACACGTCCTCTTGAAAATTTCGTAGTAAGACATAACCTTGGATATTTCGTTAATTTTAAGAATTATGTTTTATAAATTTACATTTTTTACAATATTTTGTATCGGAACTGAAACGTACAGCTCCTTACCCTCAAACTCAAAGGACCTATTGCTGAGTACATTCGCAGAAAGTGTGAATTCAGTGCGTGTTTGGGAAATATTTGTCTACAATAACTCCACTGACCCGCAAACCTCTTCAAAAGTGATTCAATTGTTAAAAACTCCGTACTTGGTGATAAACAAAATGGTTGATTACAAACTATGTGAGACCCCAGTAAGTTTTAATGACAACTTTATTATGGTCCTTGTCGCCGAAAGTTTGGACCACGTCTGCTTCATCATCGGGCAGCAACTAAAGAGGAATCTAATCGTCGGACGATCGAAAATAGTAGTTCTGTTTTTGGAACCTTTGAGTAGAGCTGAAATTTTAAAGGCCTACAAAAAATTGTGGATACTAAAAGTTGGAAATTTAAAGTTTGTTACAGTTGTTGACGGTGTGGTGGGCGTTACAATCTATGATCCCTTCTTCACGGAGTTATCCATTAGTTCTACGAATTTGAAGCAATTTTATCTCGATCGAACTATCAACATGAATGGAAGTGATCTGTTCGTGTCAATGGCTATGTCAGTTCCACAAAGTTATAGGATTGATTGGAACGGCAGGAAGATCTGGATGGGTTCAGCATATGAGACAATTTATTTTTTAGAGCAGTACTACAATGCAACCATTCGTATCGTAATGCCTGAAAACAATTTTCGATCGTGCATTGAAACAATAATAAACTGTTCCTATGCATTTATGTCTACAGGGTTAGAAAACGATATGGTGACTGGTAAAAGTGAACTATCCTTGACTTTAAGAGATGTACACGAATCTCTTCTGCTGGATTACATCACACCCTATAAATTCGATCATCTCAGACTTGTGACTCCGAAACCATTACCGGTGCCGCTTTATTTAACACTTCCTGCAATATTTTCACCACCCATATACTCACTTATGTTTTTGTTACTATTTTTGGTGATAATGATTTTGAATTTTATGCTGAAACAAGCAGGAAAGAAAGTTTCAATTTGCAGCCTATTCATTCAAATAGCGTTCCGTCTAACCGGCCAATATCCCAGATTTGAAGAAGTTGAAAATGGACGGACCAGCGGGAAATTTCTGCTATGCAATTGGAACTTTTTCACAATGCTCATAACTGCGATATTCACCAGTCAAATTATATCGGCTCTCGTAATTCCTGCTTACTATGACAGTATAAGTGATCCTATAAAATATTTCAAAGCAAATCCAAAAGTGCCGATTTACACATTTCAGAGATTTCCCCAATTCCTAAAGAAGTAAGAATATCTACTATTTGGGAGGGGGGAGGTCAAATCTTTATAGATTTTAATTTCAGATTCAAGGCTTTTGATAGCTGTGAATTTCGACAAATTCTCGATCATGTCATTGAAGTGGACCGGGAAACTTTCTACGAACACGTACTCTACACCCCTTTCAATAAATCGCTTCTGGTTTACAGTGACCTGGCCAATTGGATTAAAGCAGTTACAGCCAAGGAAGCTGCTGGACAAGAGATTGTGGACATCACAGAACCTTTAGGTATCTTGACTTTTTATTTTTTATGACAATGACGCTAGAAAATTATTATTTTCCACAGTTTTTACTCGAAATTCTTTTTCTACACCTCGTGGATCACTTTTCTACAAGTCCTTCAGTAGAGTCGTTACATCGACTTTTGAGTGTGGTTTCGAGAGGTATTGGTTTCGTATGCAGAAAGGCTATGCAAAGATAGGAACACAAACCGATGATCGTCAGGTGCTCGGTTTAGAACACTTTTTTGCTGCATTTCTTGTACTATTTTTTGGATGTGGTGCATCGATTATTGTGTTTTTATATGAGTATTTTTCTGTTTTGTTTTTGACTTCATTATATTTATAGTTGTTTACGGAAACTAATTTTTAATAACCATCCAATGCTACGTTTGTCTATTTGTATTTATACAAAACAATTGTATAAGAGCTGTCCGACAGCATAGTCCCTTTATAATCTCTGATCCTCCCTTTAAGATTTTCGAAATATAGTGTGATTGATAAGTGAAAATTTTTTAGATACCTGACATAATGATTTTATTTGTTTCACCGGCGACCGGTAACGTAGTGACCTGAAACGATTTTCTCATAACAAAATATTCCTTCCTCAGTGTACATATCCAGTTCTGATAAGGAAAAGTGCGTTCCCAGGAAAAGATATCAAAAGAAGTTATATCTGGAGACCCTACTCGCCCTATCCTCTCGGGGTCTTTGCCATTTGAAACCGTCAATATCGTGTTTTCATTCGCTGGTGTATCGTCATGCTGGTTGCCACGCAAGAAGGTGTATATCCTCTGGTAAGTTTTTTCCAAAAACCTGTAATAAAGTTGCTTTTTATGATCCCGTCCCGATTAAAATACATTTAATGAACTGCCCATGAGAACAGCTCAAACTTTCACGATGATTCTATGTTGGATTTTTAGCTCCTTCTTCAAATGTGAAACCCAAGTATGGGGATTATGGAAGCTCGTTATTCCATCCATGGTAGACATAGACAGATGCGCTCACGGGTTTTCGTCACAAAAAGCATCTTCTTCCAGGTCTCGCTTCAAAAACCATATAAAGCACACCCTCTTGCTTTCGAAATCAGCTTCCCATAATTCCTGAATAGGAGCATAATGATTTGGATGCAGTCCATCTCAACGAGGTATCGTTGAAATCTCTCCATACAGAAATCCCCAAATGTCCTGCCCCCACGTCAACATCAGCAGAATCAATGGGTCAAAATAATAAAAGAATTCCCAAATTTGTCGTAATTATTAATTGCACCCTGCACAATCCTTCATTGTAGGGTGGAGGCAACCCAAATTATTGACTTGCATAAGTTTCTTTTCTCAGAAATCACATCGAAGGATTATTTTATACAAATTTTACCTTCACGAACAGCGTAACGTAAGAGAGTAAGAAATTACAACTGGAGGAAAGAGAAGGATCGCCCAGCCTAGTAGCAGGCTGACTGGATCGCTCTTTGGATGGCCGCATTGTTAGGACGAGTCAGCACATTAGCAGGCACCAAATCTGTGGCTCGACACACGACTCGAAAGTATGCCGGCGGAGTAAAGGAACTCTGCAGGACTCTGTATGATTCCACAGTCTTAAACCGAGAACAAGAGGGTTAGATTTGGGAAATTGAACGGAACGCGACGAAAAACTGGGCTCTTCTGTTGGTCAGGTAGCCTAGTCTGGTGTCAGGCTTCTGTAATTTCAGCGAGGCACCTCAGCTCTTTCCAGCCCGGTCCATTGTAGAGTTCTGAGCTTCGGGTCTAAATATCGACTACCCGAGGAGTAAAATGACCCATAGGAGCAACTTCCGAAATTCTGAAGCGACTCGAGGCAATTCCAACCACGAGGGAAATCTCGAGCTACTGATGTGATCCAAAATGGGAAAAGAAGAAAAAATGGATCCCTTGTAATTAAAAAAGGCGGAAAATCCGAGAGTTTAGGTTACCTTATGAGCAAGGAGGTGTAATGAATGCAAGCTACAGAGTCAAAAGAATTCTAGTGGATTGACTAATGCTGAATAACAATATGAGCTGATGGAAAAGCCTCGACGCTCGTTACAGAAATAGCCAGATCGACAACATACGCCAGCACA
Source organism: Dasypogon diadema (assembly GCA_006980735.1). Classification (NCBI taxonomy): domain Eukaryota; kingdom Metazoa; phylum Arthropoda; class Insecta; order Diptera; family Asilidae; genus Dasypogon; species Dasypogon diadema. Next base: position 22,059 of record QYTT01079320.1, read on the forward strand.
AGAGGCCCTATAGAGTTATATGGAAGGCGAACTGAATATTCGCAGAGACCGACGAAGATTTACCAACCATGATTTCAGGGCAAAAAGCTATCGGGTAATGCTAGCGTATCTTGCTCCCGAATGAACCTACAGAGCAAAACATCTCCTGTCCCAACAGGAAACCTGCATGGAATCGTTTGCCACATTACTTCGGGCTAGGCCCTGTTTTTATGTCCTAAGAGATCACTTTTTTACTACGGTCCCAGCATCAACGACTTTTCAGGTCAACCTTTCTCATCGGATATGTATGTAATGCGACGCTCTGCCCCACGTGCCCTTCCCCTGTGGCATTGTGCCTACTACAGCGTTAGGAGATAATTACCCGATTTTTGCAGCTGGCCGTTCTGTTCTTGATTGGCACCTGAAACAATCGATTCCCGCCCAGTATAGGCATCCAGCTGCAGCGAGTTTTCCAATTTTATGCAGGCAAGATCGAAAATATCCGTGGCATGCTCCCTTTCCGATCAAGGGTTTCACTGTGCTCCCTCTCCGTTCAAGGATTTCACGTTCCTGACCCGTCCCGCAATCCATTTTCCCCTTATCACCCGGTCCCAAGGCATTTAGCAAGCGTTGATTGTACAGTTTCCCTCTTCCTGGCCCACAGTCTCCCCGTCAGTGTCGGATCTCCTAAGGCCAACCAACCTCCGCCCCTGGGCGACAAGATCGATCGGTATGACTGCGGCGAAGACAAGGGTCTTCTGGCTCTGATGCTACTCTCAGTACACCTCTTCTTTGCACCTGAACCAGTCTCCATCCATAAGTTTTCTTGTTGAGGTCATCAGCCCACAGCTCCACACCATACATTAGGACCGGCTGGATCGCAGCCATCAGCAGCTGACGGGTAGTGAAATCCGCAGATGGTCCACATTGGGGGTTTGAGGAAATCTTAATTCGTTGCAAGATTTAAACTAATAAACTGTAAGATATTTGTTTTTACTGGACTCTCTCTTTAAGAAGAAATGATTAATGCCAGTGTAATCTACACATCCACTTTTAAGTGGAATCTAATTTACAAAAATATATAATATAAAATCTACTAAAAACTTTACTCAACAAAAAGTTACAAAGGTCTTTTTTTGTGACCTGTACTTTATTATTTTCCAACAATTCATGTCAAGAATCTGGTTTAGTTCTTTGGTTCTCACCTGAATAATTCCAAATTGTAAGGTTTAGTTTGGGTGAAATTGTAAAAAGTGTAAGGTTTAGACAAATGTCCCAAATTAATTGTCAATAGAATGACCGTCTGGCTATCTCAACTCGGAGCAGACAATTAGTGCTCGAATTGCTATTGCATAATTAAAATTCATTAAATTCGATTTAATCAAACGGTATTCTTATTTCGACTTTTTTGTGTGTCTCGTCGGAATTTCGTTCTCTTCAATTGTCCTGCAAAACAGTTAAATTCTAAGGTGGGCCAGATATCATCTCTATCTGTTTTGTGTAACAGGATTTTCTCTGTGCCGCAGTCTCAGTAAAAACAAAGGCAAAGACACCGCGAATAGCTGTCGTTCTCCCGAGAAAATTTACAAATGGCGTCATCTGGGGCGGCGGGCAGGTTTAGTGATTTTTTTTCCGATTGATAGTGTCATGGTTCTCAGTAAAATTGAGTGAAAAATGATCTAAATGTTAAGTGAAAGTTGAGAAAGATTGAAAGTTAACCAAAAGCAACGTTTAAGTGCTAAAAACTAATCAGAAAAATGAGTGTTTGAGGATCTGGGGATTTGCCGTAGATTAGTGTTTTCGGATAATTTCATCACGAGAAGTAAGTGTTGCTGGTGATAGAATGTGCACATCAGCCCCGAAGATCTTGTAAGTGAATTTGATTGAAAAATTTTACGGAGAAACCGTCTGGGCTAGGTGGAAATCCATCGATCGAAATCTGCTCGGGCTCGTCCATCTGTCAAACGACCTGAAAATTCCTTCCAATGGCGATCAAATGCTCTTAAGGAGGCTTAGCCTATGTCCCGCATCGGATGGCTACTTTAAATTCGCACAGCCCTTGGGCAAATAAAAAGTTTTATAAAAAGGAAACATGAATGAAATCCTGTCACCACCCACTCGAAACAGAACCCGAGGTGGGGGACCGTGGAAATTTATTGTTTTCACTCTCACCTCCTGTTTCCCGTGTGTATCCGGATCGGGGGATGAGGGTGGATTTCAGGAGGCGCTGTTGCACTCCTTTTGATAATGCGCACCGCAACATATTTTGATTTTTGGGTGGAAAATCGTCTTTTCACCTCGCTCCGCATTACTTGTTGATAGGCGAATTAGATGGGTGAGCTATCTCGGCGTGGACCCATTTGAAGTCGACCCTCCTGTTCGGCGACAGTGGGCTTTAATAGCTAATTTCCCAGCGCTAATTAGTGCCGATAGTGGGATACGAGCTGCCGGCAGGTACATCTTTGGATGTCAACAAATTAAGCGCTTCTTCTGCTGCTTATGTAATTCGCCTTAATTGCACGCGATTTCATGTTTTCTGGTTGCCGGCAAAATTTAGCTGCCACCACTGAGACCGGGAGCCACAAGTTGCCAGGAAATTATTAGTTCCTGCCCATTGTATTCATTTCCGTTTTTGTCTTGAGCCATTAGAAAATTTTTATTAATTTGTGAAAAGCAACTGAAGAGTAAACGCGGTCAGGTCAATTCGATCCCGTGGCACAGCTGCAGTTGGAATTCGAAGAGTACGTCTTGAAACCACAAATTTACTACTACGCAGTTTGATGTTCTTGTTTATTTACGTAGAACGTTCGAACATCTAAAAATAAGTACATGCGGGCAAATAGATTCATATTTACAGATGCTAATTCGTCCCATTCACTGGAGGCTATCTTGTTCCCTTAACAGAAATCTGGTGTCAATGTCGCAGATTTTTACCGCCAATTTCACAGTTTAGTACTAATTTATCGCAAAGAGTAAGCTGCACTTGTGTACATTAATTAACACGATTTTAATTAACGTGGACAGTATTTTGAGAAATTTCGATGTGATTAACAATTTCCTTCGTTGTCTCGCCCTCCATGAGTGACCTCTCAAAAATGCTTTTATTGACTTGTGGGGGTCGAAAAGTTGCTTTTAACGATATTTGTATAGGCAGAATCTTCTAGGAAAGTTGCTATCCTCATATTTTACATTTTATACTTTATAATTTATTTTATAAGCTTCCACAGGGTCTTTTTTTAAATGCGCGCACGCTGCAGCTATATAGGGATCAAGAAATGTACAGAAATGTTCCGTTGTGAAGCGCTATACTGTTTATATCCGGATAATTTGAGCAATTACAATGGGAAACCAAAAACTACGGTAGTACTCCTCAATTTTGACTGACTTATATAACGAGTTACGTAGCCTGTGCAATGCAGTCAACCGTAAAGTCAAAACTCTAAATTAGCTATAATTGTGAAACAATTTAAAGTCAGCTGGTGTTAGCTCGTCCAAAGAGAGCAGAATTGGTGATTAAGATGTTGACCCAGATCAACTGAATCTTATTTTTAGTTTTTCAACATCAGTCACTTCTACTAAAAATAATGGTTGTGGTTCCTCACTCAGGATCCAAACGATGGCTTCTCCTTTACTTTACTTTATAGAGCAATTACGTCAATGCAAATGGCCTTTTTACTACTATTGTTGTAACCACATACTCTCACAAACCAAGGAAATTGCCCCATTGCCCATTCCAGGTCCTCTATTAACCCAGTCGGATCTCTGTTTTCTCCCCAAAAGTGTTCGGGAGGATAATACACGAATAAAGCAGTAGAATTGGCCTGCTCAAGATTACTGATGACATTCGAATTTTACTGGATAATCACAAACTAAAAATACTTGTCCCAGATTTTCCCAAAGTTTTTTGATAAAGCTAATCATAATCTTTTGTTAACGAAACTTCGCCAATAGTTTAATTTTTATGGACCTGGCTGCAAATTTGTTTGATCTTACATTCACAATCAATATTAGAGGGTTTTGTCGGACATAGGTTCTCGGATCTTCTTTCAATTCTTGGGGTCTATACTTTTCGAATTATTTATATATATTTATAACATTAGTCCTAGCTACCCTTGAAATTAAAACTTCTTTGTGACCTTATAAAATTGAATTTTTACAAAAATATTGAAGTTTTTGAGATACTGTAATATTACTTGCAGGCATAATAGTTCACAAGATTTAATTGATTTAACGTAGGGAGAGACATGGTCAAAGCGTTTAAGCCTATAAAGAAGATGGGTTCAATGTACAGAAGATTTCACATCCATAAGTAAAGATATCGACAGTTTACGAAGCAAACCATACTTTAGAAATAATACTTAGTATGATCAAAACACGTTAAAGTTTGAATAAATATCACTCCTACAATTTTAACCGAACTACTATTGTACTCAATCACTTCATTACTCATGTGCAGAATGGGACGTAAAAATGGTTTAATGACAGTTTTAAAAATAATTGCAGTATTAGACTTGGAAGTGTTGGGAACCAGTTTTTTTTCCAGTGCCCATTTGTGGACATCCATCAAATCGGAATTCATACGACTTGCAGCTTCTTGAAGTAGGTCGTTCGGTATAGATATATATACAGCTGCACGTCATCAGCATACAAATGATAGTTGCAATAATGAAGTACGCCCGTTATATCGTCCATAAAGATCGAGAAAAGTAAGGGCCCTAAGACAGATCCCTGTGGAACGCCACATTGAACCGGAAACGTATATATTTGTTACCTACAATGTTTGTTTACCACATTCAAACCAAAGTTGAATTGTGAAGTCAATTGACTAAAAAAAAAGTTGCTGGCCTATTTTATTAAAAGCCTGTGGGAACTCCAAAAGAACAAGAATTGTTAATTTCTCAGCAACAATCGTTCGGTAGCTATCATTTGTAATTTTGATTAAAGCTGCCCAAAATTCTGATTTATAGGGAGATAATAAACAAGTACTCTCAATCTTTTGAAAAGAAGGGGAGTATATATAGAGACGTTAATTTTAGGAATTCGGAAATGTAGGCGTTGTGATAGTATTAAAAATATGTGTCAGATATAGAAGTACGGTTGACACAGTCAATTTTACACCGTCGAGTCCAACATCATGCAATTTAATGTATGAATTTCCTGCTGAGTTACATGTATAAAAGCAAACCCGTTATAGGACTCGTTTCGAGTAAAGCCAGGAGAAAAATTATAATGCTCGGATGGATTAGTCAAAGAAGAGATGAACATCTGACTTAATTGCTTTGAGTCCACGCTCACACCGTTGGACTTGTAGTATGAGATTTTGACACTCTGGATTTAGCATGTGGTAGAAGCTCTAGTATTCATTTGTTCGAAAATGTTTCAATTCTCTATAAGCCGAGTTACGTTGCAGAATTGAATTTCAATTCGTGACTGTGGAACACCTTACCACATGGACTTAAAAGAAGCAGCTACAGTCACCAGTTCTCCAGTGATCCTTTCAATTTTTATAAAGATAATTACTAGTTTTTTCATTTAAATTACATTTATTTTTATTTTTTCTCAGCATTTGTAGTTCTAATTTTAACATTAACTCTAATTTTCTCAACTATTAATACTCCCCTGCTGCTATTATTTATTAGTATTCTGACCCTATACATAATTAAAGTTTATATGCCTACTTGTGTAGTTGTAACAAATAAATTGAATTGAATTGTTCAGACCACCAGACTCTGGAATATCCGCCTACTTAGTTTGCGAGGAAACAGCGATTGCACTAATTTTTTAAAAAGTTTTATCTTTTAATGTTTTTCAATCTGTAAGTTTTCAAGGTACGCTTATAACTTTATTGGAAAAAGTTTCAACAAAGGTTTTTATCTTGTCAGTTCGAATTTAGAATATTGCGTAAGTTATTTTTGTGGAATAGTTTTTTGATAAGATGGCTTTATAAAACTCTTCGAAGTGAATTTCACTTCAAAATTGAATTCAATTTATAAAACTCGTTCTGCCTCATTATATGACAGCCGCAAAAATTTCATTTGAGAAGAGAGACCTTAAAATCAATTTAATCCAACAGTCAAGCGGATGAACTGAAATCCTTGCTGAATACCCTGGATCTTTCGTACTCCCAACGTACTCCCAATCTCTATCGAAGTAGTTGTCATCTTTTTGACCTTGTCATTGTGAGTAACCCTAACGGTGTTTTTTCCCCAAACCAATTGAAGTTTGTGGGTATTTCAGATTATAATCTTTTATACTTAACATATAAAATTAACACTTGCAGTTTTTCTAAAAATGACGGTATTATTATCAGAGACTATTATGATCGCATCTTAAAAACTTCTTCCATGACGAAAATTGATTTCGTCACGCACATAAAAATCTCTAAACGGTCGGCAAAATCA
>QYTT01079321.1:0-14724 GCA_006980735.1 Dasypogon diadema
AATTTTTGTTATGAAAACATCTTCCCCTCATTTCAAGAGGTAGAGTTTCCCACTAATTGTGATCTTTTGGCTACCTACTTTGTCTCTGTCAATCTAATTATTGATGAAGAGAGATGAATAAAGCGGCCATAAGGAATTTCTTTGAAACTTTTAGTTCGGATCTTTTATCCCTTTTCATCTTTCATTATATATGTAGGTAGAACTCGTGTCGTCATATTTCTTAATAGATAGGCAAATTGTGATTTTCTTGCTTTTTCCTTCTTATTTAGATAAATTAACAAACACAAAGACAAATATTCAAGGTCAATGAAAATTTTTCATTGCAATGTTCCAAGTCGGTCTTCTTGTTATTTATGTTCGTTGTTTATACCACTGCTGAGGACCATTTACTCATATTTTAGAGAGAACGTTGATTATGATCTGGTTTACCCGCCCGACTTGTCCATTACCTCTCGGGACACCTGAAGTCACTAAAATGTTGTTCAGAATAACTTCAGAGACCACGCCCTGAAGTTGCAACATTTTAATGATCTCACCGTTTGTTGATGTTTTAACTGGATAAATCAAAGAAAGACGTCAGTTAATACAAGAAGGTACTATTAGTTCTTTTTCAGTTGACGGAAGGGGTTCTACCACGACTACTACTTAACTCCCACTTTTTCATCGTTAACTGGAGCGCTTTGTAATCTATGGGGATTTTCAACTTTAAGCCAAACTAATAAACACGAAGCTTTCTAAATCATTGGTATTGAAATATAGGTAAACTTCAGGCTGTACCAAATTCTACTTTGCTCGCATCCGTTGCGTTCGTTTCTAATATTCTATTTAACAATACGAAACATTGCTTTCCATTCAGAGCAACTTTGATGTGTAAATCAAATGTAGAAATCATATTTACTTGACTACTATTTTGTATACTTGGGGCTTTGCCATTCTGGGCAGTTAGACACAATATGCCCGAATTGACTGAATTCAAAGCAACGTGATCAGCTTTCCGCCTCAGAGGGTTCCTAGGTAATTCCATAACCTCGACGTCTCTTGTTATTTCGAGCATTTGTTTATAGGTTAACTGAGCAAATACAAAGTTTCATGGTTTTATCTTCAATAATGACAGAATCCCATACAAACTTTCATCTCCTATTTCAACCCCTTCAAGCCTTCTTTCACGACAAAAGGTAGCCTATGTCCTTCTCCAAGGTCTAATCTATCTCTGTACCAAATTTCATCAAAATCGGTTCAGCGGTTTAGGCGTGAAAGCGTAACAAACAGACAGACAGAGTTACTTTCGTATTTATAATATTAGTATGGATAGTATGGACTAGTATGGAAGTATGGATTAAGATTAAGAGCAAACTAGATACTAAACGTCTGCGACTTTTTAGAAAGTTGAAACATTTGGTACAAGAAAAACAAAAAGAAAATAAACTTCTGAGTTCCAATGAAGATCTAAGTAATCTTAACAACATACCTCTGTTGCACAATTTTTTCTCCGAGAGCTTCAGAGAGTCCCACTAAGAACCTAAAAGCCAAAAATTATGAGTGTTCTTAAAGGCTGATAAACGAAACGCGATAGTTATCCTCGACAAGCCAGACTACTTCAAAAGGATGAATACTCTCTTAAATAATTGTTATTAAAAATTTATTAAGGTCCCACTCCGAAAAATGAATATTGAGCTCGATGAAAAACTCAAATTTTATCAACAATACTTTGACGGCTCAAATTCGAGACGCAAATTAAAAATGAAAAGCTCTTCCATTCCCAGAATGTAAGGCCTCCCCAAAATTCACAAGCCCTAACAATGGTCCTAACAGTTAAATCGAATTTGATATTAAGCCTATTAGCACTCCCAGATATATAACCGGAGATTCCTACCATCATCTTTCTTTAAAGATGATGAACCAGGCTGGTTCTAAGTGCGTAGATCGAAAAGACAAAGTTTATATTAAATTTGTTTAATAAAAGGACAATTTGTTTCGGACTTAAGGAGGTATATTTTCCACCAGTTTTGGTGTTCATTCCTGATACATTTTTCGATTAGATGCTCAACCGTGACTTCCCCAATGGCGAAATATGGTTCTGGGCTTTGAAGCTTAATAGCTGACTCTTGCTTTGTTAAGGTGTCAGTTTTCTCGTTTCTCACAATCTGATCCACTTTTAAATAGTCCAACACATGAACGGGAGCCAGTCTTTCTGCCTAATAAACTGAGGTGCATGTCTCCAGGCTAACAAGTATTCAGGGAAGATCTCTTCACTTGCCCTGATATCAGTCATAGATCAAATCCTGAACGTAAAAATACTATCTGGTCTGTTCCCTGGTAGTGATCCCTCACTAATAAGAGTCTTGCGAAATTTTCTACCTTGTGATTCTTCAAATTTATCAAGAACGGCTTAGGTTGCTCAAATTGAGTTCCTTTGAAAATTGACTTAGAGTTACCGACATTATTTTTGTGCATTAGTTATTTTATTATTCATTACAGGAAGTGTCCTTTAGAGGTAGTAGTGATAATTTGAGAGTTGTCACTCTTTTAATTGTCAACTCTTCCAGAACTAACTATGGGAAGCACGAACCCATTAACAGTTTGTGCTTAACAGGTTTAACAGTTAATTGTAACCTGTAATCCAACCGATATTGGATTAGTTATCCACTTCATTGCATCATAATTTCATAGTTTCATCTATTGTCACAATCCTACACTGTCTGCTGACTGTAACTAACCCTCTATTTTCTGCATTGACGAAAGAATTCCCGGTACCCACCGATTTTTGTCATACCCAAATAATCATGTAAAGTTAAGTTATTTTGACTCTCTTGATCCTGTCTTTGAGAATTGTGAATTCCCTGACTTCTATTGAGTGATCCCAGATTCTCCTATACTAATCCTCCTGACGAGTAGCATGAACCATTCTGAGTGTCGCCTTTAATGCCATTATCTCCACAAAAAGACCTAGTGGTGGCAGCCTTAGAAGAGGTTCTAGTGCAGCTGTTAATGCTTAAATGATATTTCCAAGTCAATCTTAAATCTAGGAATACATCCAGTTATTTGGCCACTCTAGAAAAGTTGATCTCAGATCCAAAGATCCTCAGAACCACTTATGTTCAAATTCCAGATCCTTTGTCTTTCGTTCAAGACTGTCGTTTCTGCCTTCCTCGTGTTGACAGTGAGACTCTATTCCTCATACCTACTCTTTCGGTACTCGGAAATCAATATTCGTGATATCAGTTTACTCCTCATCACCAACACCACGTCAACCGCATAGCCAGTGATGTAAATATTCGTCTCTTCAAGGAATAAGAAGTCAACTGTGGCTTTTCACAGAATAGAAGATGACACTCGTATCTGTGGATATCTTCTCGTGACCCTTCCCCTAACACTCGTGTGACCGGCCTGAAACCTGATTGCCATGTTTCTCAGCATGTTGTCACCGCTATTGGGATAATCTCATGTCTTAGCAAGAAAATTTTTAATTTTCACATGCCGAATTTTGTCGAAGGCCCCTTCAATACCTATCAAAATGGCCAAATCAATACCTCCTGGATTCAGTTACTCATCTGTCACTCTCACCTGCGTTGAAGTTGAAATGCTGATTCCACTGATTTCTCAGCTTGATACGCATTCTGGCTTACAGAAAGGTAGGAAGATCACCTTTGCTTTTTTTCACTTAATCGGTGCATGACCTGTCGTACTTGTCTTGCGACTTGTCTATTCCTCAAAGTTATGGTGCAATCAACTATTTTCTTCACTGTACTAAGGCAGGAAATATCCTGGCCAAGCCTGGAGATTTGAAAGGCGCGAAGTTGTCTATGGCTATCTTCACTTCCTCCAAAGACACCATGCTTCCCACCGTATCCCGGTCGCGGCCACGCCATAAAACTGGTCGAGGATTCATCCGAGACTTCCTGGAAAGTATGCCTTCCTGTTTTTCTGCTTCAATGCAATTTTTCCCGTCCTATCTCGAACAAGTCCAGCTTTGAAGAAAGGGTGTGTTTTTTAGTTTTTGTGGTGCCATGTGCACTAATGCCATGTGCATGCAATGGAGATCTTCTTTAGCATTGCATCAATTGATCCTCATCATACTCTCGCTTGGAAATCTCGAATCCAATTTAAAATAACTCCTAATAGTTTCATTTTAAAGAATATTATAGTCAAATTTTTCAAATTTTACTAAAGCGGAAATGCCTAAATGCCACTTTCATGACCCTCTAAAGAAGCCGTACATCCAATTAAGTCATCTCGAGTTTTAAATGTCACCTGAAAACTTACCCGACGTGGCTTAAATCTGCCACTTCAGATTCACAAAGTCGTCAGTGTAAAAACCTTTGAGGCGTATTTTCCAGTTCATAGAACTTTCAAAGTTTGCAGTCAGGGTCAAATACTGTATGAAAATGGAGGGTGTAGATGAAAGTCGAAATCCTGCCGGAGCTCGGAGGCAAAGTTCTAATCAATTTTTTATCGACAACGTAGTAGAAACATCCCAATTAAAAGAAGACATTTTTTCACACTAAATTATCTTGGATCCATTCATTTTAGATGGATTTGAGCTGATTTATTTTCGGGTCGGTAACTTTTGAAAATGTGCTCAACTTTTTCACAAAGTAATCAATAACTCACGGCCGAAACCTAATGGGATACTGGTAGCCAGTAGGTTCGGCACTGCTGACATGGTTTCAAATTTTCGCTATATTAACCACAGGGGGGAAGTCCTTGATAATGCTTCCTGGAGACAAACGAGTAGCAAAACTCTCCCAGTGATTGCTTCTGGTCCCCGTCTTGTGAGGGTTTCTATTTAATTTCAGACACGTCTGAGCTAGCTTTGCAAAAAGAATTCCAAAAGCGATTAAACTCGTTGTAGGAAGCAAAAGACACGGGATCCATCCAGCAAATTGAGCGATTTCCAAATTGCGAGTAAGTAGTACCAGCTCACGAATTTTCCGCAATTTCTTAAGGATCTTATTTGGTGCGTGCCACTGGTGATACCGACTCCCCGGTAGCTAGGCCTTTTAAGTTCCTCCGACAGGTTTAAAGGAAAGGGGGAATACGTGATGGGAATTATAGTCGCAGTTCGAATGGGAGAAAATTTTTCTTTTTCAGGATTGACGTGTTGTACTTGCTGCCAAATTTATTAACCAAGATTACAGCTGTCGCATGGGAGTGATTTTTCCTACTGATTTAGTTATCTGCAAGTGGAGTCAGTATATCTGGAATTAGGACCCGACCCGCCTAGCTATATCGACTTAATTTCTTTTATTGCTGGTGTTCTTTCAAATTTATGAAATGTCCGCAAATTAGGTATATAAATTTGAAGGCATATTTCACAGCTTACTTAACCCTTGACAGGTACGTTAATTTATTATCCAGAGCTCCACAACAACACAGACCTTCAGATTGTAATGGAGACAACAGGATTACTCTTTCCCCCGGAGAGGTGCTAACGAGGTAACGATGCTTTAGTCCATAAAAATTTGAGACAGGAAGTAGGGTAAATTCTAAATTACTTGAGACCAAAATACATCCGGATATTTATGGATGCATTAAAGGCATAAAATTAAAGAGGGCTACGTGCCCGCCCTAGGTTACCTTTAATGGATACTTCTTGGCAGTTTATTGCTGTGGAGTAGGACTCCGCGGAGTTTGTAGTTGAAATGAGATATTTATCACGATTCATAGCCTTAAAATATTTGAAAACCATCTGATAAACGGGGGTCGCTTCTACACAATAAACTTTCTTATGAAAAGGTTTCTAGCCATAATTTTTTTTTTTGAAGAGGGAGCTTTAAGAAAGTCCCTATAGAACTCATGAATAACAGGGGAATTATCTCCAAAATAAATTTTATTGGGCTGTAAAATTTTTGAGGAAGAGGTGTTAACTGCGATAGATTATGGAGATTCCCATGTCAGGTTCTTATTCCTACGGGTTATTACATAAGGATTTAAAATACATCCCAAGAGGAAGGAAACCTCTCAAGAAATGTTTGAAATAAAACTTGATTTGCTTTCATACTGATACTGAGATTAAAATGGTATCCTTCATTTATAAGTTGAGGTCTGGGCATAACAAAACTATTTTTTTTAGTAAAAATATGATTCCCTGGTTGTTTTCGTTACTTATATTTATTTAAAGAAGTAAAAAGTATAAAGCCTGTAAATGTACCTTGTAAGTATACTTTTTCGTTTGTCGGAGCCTTTATTGTCTATACGTGACGTCAATACGTCAATGAAACGAATGAGAACAGGAAAATTGGTAACTCTGAACTCTGAACACGTCGTGCTGCTTGTGTAGGAGGGAGCAGCTGGACAACCGCCAATAGCTGTCAGTCACCACAGGGAGGTTTTCAGCTTTGGTGGAGAAAATTCACGGAGAAGAATTCTAAGCGGATTCGGAGTAGAAAGGAGTCTGAGGAGGCTAGGGCGGCAAGTAGTGGCCACGTGGTGAAGGGACAGAGGACTTACCTATTCGGGTATAGCCTGTGATGACTTCATAAGGGGTATCGCTGGCGGTGGTCGCGAGTGTGAACTAGATGGAAAGCAATTAACAGCCGTCAAGAAAGCGGTGATGCATGCCCTAGACGAGCTCGCGAATGATGTCTGTGATATTAGGATTACGAAAATTGATTTGGATGAATCAAAAATCCAAGGAGTGAGTGGGTGAAAAATAACCATCTTTTGGGTGGAAATGGATCTGAAGACATGCATAGGATGGTCGTAAGAATCCGTGACTGATCAGAGAATAAGAAAAAAGTCCCAGCCAATATCTGTGTATAGAATGCTTGCATGATGGACATCTTCACTCCAGCCGGAGGATTATCCGTGCAGGCAGGTGTGAAAGTAGATCCAAGGATTGGGCAACACTTATGAAATGAAGCGGGAGAGATCAGATTAGCAGCAGCGAAGTGAGAGTTCGGACACAAGTAATGGTTTTAGCATCAGTTGGTAGCAAGGTGGGCCCATATCAGCGATTATAAATTTACCAACTCAATCCTCATTACTGTAGAATTGCATCGGTTGTGATGCTTCACCGCTTTGTGGATGTAGCCCTTCTACAGGAACCCTGGTTACACAAAGGTTAGATTAGGGGACCAACAGTATGGGAGCGGACCAGAATCAGGACATCTGTTATGGTGAGGCATGGAGTGTAGGCAGTTTTGCTGCCGCACCTCGCTCAATTTCTGACTGGAAGAAAGCTGCACATCGCAAACATGTGAGTGAAGCCAACTTTCCTCGGTGCCAGACGGAAAGAGGTGATTAACCTGACGCTATGCAATTGCAAGATAGTGTCAAGACTGGCAGATTGGGAAACGTTGTCTGATCATAGCGCCATTCAATTTATTGTGGAATATGGACCCAGAATGAGACAGGAGAAGAGACTTCTAAAGATTTCTCTGAGGAGCACGGATGTGGCGAACTTCATCGAAGTGTTAGAGAGGAATCTGAAAGAAAATATGAAGAAAAGAAATCACCAAAGAATATGAAAAGTACGGGTTCATAGCTAAAGGTAATAACTTGTTCGAGACAGGATGGAAAAAATGTCGGAGACGAACATTTGGCATATATCCCAGAATCTTTTTCTTACTAAAGGCCACTCGTGGTCTACAATTGGTGCCTTAAGCAATACCTTAAAAAACTTTGGGTATCTCCTAATAGCTTTCATCAATGCTGGCAGCCGAAAGCAAAAATTATAGCCTTGTAGGTTATTAATTCGCACTAGCAGCACGGGCAGCCGTTTGGGTAGCTCAGTGGTTAGAGCATCTGACCGGAAATTGGTAGGTCGATTCCAGTCCTACGCGCTGACTTTTTTCGTGTAATAATTTAAAAACGTTAAAAATAAATGCCTTAAAATTTTACGTCATTTGTTACTGAAACACTTCACAAGATTGGGAAAAATGCAGTGTGTTTCCATCAACGAGATCCAGCGGTCCCACAGAAGGGTCGGGGGGATATTTTTATATTTACGGACGGATCCATGAATGACGGCAAGACCGGTGCAGGAATTTTCTCGCTTCTTGTCCAGTTTTGTCAGCCTGGAGAGATACAGCTTAGTTTACCAGGCAGAAATGTTGGCTTTGGTTCATGCGTTGAAATATTTAAAGGAGAGTCAGGTGTATTAAGTAAAATTTTCATTATATTGGGGCTGGGCAATCAAGCTGTGGTCAGATGCATGGATCTAACGAGATGTGTGTAAAATCTCAATGGGTGTGCCTTGAAAAACGAGGTAACACTTTGTGGGGTTATGGACACATAGGGATCGAAGACAAAGAAAATGTAGGAACTTTAGCAAAACAGGGATCGGATATGGATTTCCAAGGTCCAGAACCAAATTCATAAAAAGAGCACTAAAATCAGTGGGGAAATGTGATAACTTGTCGACAGATTGAAAAAGGTATTAGGAACCACCAGGGAAAGGTCTAAGCATGCAGCGAAAAATATTCAGATGGTATGCGAGCCTGGTGCTAGCTCAGTCCATTTCAATTCAGAAACTTGAGCTAGCTCACATAGCTCAGACTAATTCTTGAGATATCAGTCATCTTACTTTTAATTTTACTTTTCAACACCCTTTCGTCCTCTTTTTTGCAAACTTGACGCAGAAGAAACTTAATAATTATTAGAAGCAAAACGTAGAGAACAGGAATCAGTTTAGGCTGCTGAGTAGAAGAAAAACTATTTAGTTAACTGAAGAAGTTATTTGTACTAGCTCAGCTCATTTTGGCTAGTAAATTTGAGCTAGTTCAAATGTGACAACAGACAGACGAAATAAACTGAGCTATAGTTCAAGCTTGGGCTCTGGGCTTTTACAGTTTATCCTTAATCTTTAGACTTTAGTATGGTAATACCTATACCTTTCTTTTTAGCGAAAGTTATGGGACCAAAATATCTTACTCAGTGATTAGTGATAATCACCCTATGATTCTAATTCTTTTCAATTACTCCTGTGGACTACCTCAAGTCCTTTATCAAATTTTATGAGTGTTTTTTTATTTCAATTTAGTTAACTTATTAGAAGCTTTTTATCTAATCAATGTAAGCGAGTCATTGTCATTGATTAGATTTAGTCTAGAGCACATCTGACGGCAGATGTGTTTCAACAACATACAATTACTGTTTTAAAAAGGTGGTCTTCATGTTTTCAATTTACATATGCTGATGGTGTACAAATATGAGGGTGAGGATTGTGTCGGCAGAATTAAAGAGATTTTAAAAGAATTCATAAGCGTTTTTTCGTCAACAGTCTGTCACTCAACCCAAGTAAATCTTAAGATTTGCCGCACCACAGGACTGAACTTGGTCCACCATGCTTATCGATTATTTGCATGAGCAATGCACTATTATCTTATGCCACGCAGACTTAGGTGTTATTCTAAATTCGAATATAACTTGTTGTAATCATGTCAAAATGATTATTAGCAACATATGTGATGTAGTTCGGCGGCTATGGTTATATACGCCAATATTTTATCTACTAAGATTGGTGAAGCCGTTTTTAATACTACTTTAATTAAAACTGTTTTTTTTCAAACCAGCTTACATGCAGCAAATTGAAGGTATGGCTTGACAATTGTATTCTTGATTGCATGCATATTTAGTCTTAGTTAATTTTTAAGTTGGCTATTGAAGGACACTTCCTTTACTTCCCTTAATTCAATTTTTCCTTACTAATTATTTCGGTGATAACTTTGTCTGGATCATAATGCATTATCTGAACTTTCAGTTTCCTTTTACGAATATGAACTTGGTGAAGATTAGTTGTGTGAAAAATGAAATTTGGTTTAATTATTGTACATAGGAATCAGTAGGATGTTTAACGCCATGGAGTGCAAATTGCCAATATTTTCTGTTCTGTTCACTGTTCTTCTATGCACAAGAACTTCTCTTATGTAAGGGTTTTAAAATGAACAGATACATCACTTTAAGTTTATAATCAATCACCCGAAAGTGATAAGCGAAATTTCTCTTCCAGTTCTATACCCGTACCGTTTACAACTTTCTTCAAAACCTCTCAGAGTACAGCTTTCGTGTAAGTCCTTATCACACTAAAGTTCTTACATTCCTAGTCAGGAAATAAGAGGGAATCCATCCCATCAAGAATCCCACTTTTATCAACATTTGTGCGTTTTTACCCTTTCGAATCGGATATTTGGTCACTTCTTTTTCCTTGAGCAAACTGTGTCATCAAACCCTGGAAACCTTCTGCCGAAGAAGTTTAACATCTTGTTCTCAACCGGGTTTGGATCTCCCTGACAAGAAAATGAATCTCACTGTACAAATTATCTGCGGCACAGATGCAGAGAAAAACGTTAGAGAAATGGATTTCTTGGACATCCTTGAACAGCTTAGGGACGCTATATTGTTAGGACATGGGAAATGTTGAGTTAACATTCAAATGCAAATTTATTCAGACAGAATTCGAGGCGAATTTAACAAAATTAGTTTACAAGAAAAAGTTCAGCTCTGGAAAGTGAATATTAACTTAAAAAGTTAACAGCAGTTTAGTTAGGTCTTAGGAATTTGACAAATAGTAGTTAGCGCTCTTCCGCGTTTAATGGAATACTCAGGCGCTTTTGTCTACAACAGTCTAATGGAATAGATTAAGGGCACAATCAGGTCTACAAAATGTATTACTTCTCAGAAATTTAAGGAAATGCGGCACGATGTTTTGTTGTTGTTTTCATTGCTTTACATTAATTACGATTTATGTTTTATGAAAACATTAGTAAGATTTATGAACGTGACGACCTGCGAAAACGTTTATTAATTTCCTCAATAAAATAATGAATAAAATGTATAATATATACAAAAATTGATTCCAGGAAGTTAGTGTGCTGTTTTGTTCTATATACTCTTGGGCGTTGGGATTAATTCTCGAATCACATCCTATAAAAGAGCAATAGAAAGCTTTTTGAGTTTCGAAGTTAAATAATAATAGCAGTATTTTAAGTGGGTTTTTGTGAACTGTTGTAAGAAGGTACTCCATAACACTAGTGTATGGTATAAACTGCGTGTAAAGTGAGGTCAGCAGGTTCCTCATGTAAAAACTTCAAACTTCCCATTGTCTTGCTTTTGGAAGTTTAATTGTTATAAAAAAAACCGCCAATTCTAATTTTTTGCAAACCTTATCAGGTGTTCATTATACAATTATGCGTCTAATGAAATTGGCCCATATCATTTTTTGTTTTTGCAGTCAATATCATTTTTTGTTCTCCAGATATTCGTGACAAAAGCTCAGGAACGGACGAGCGCTGGTACACACGCACACAAAGACATCTCTATAAAAACGATGGATTCAGACTCTAGGGACCTCGAAACGTAGGGATATGTCGAAATTTTCAATTCGAAAAATTAGACCCATTATACAATAACTTCCAAATGGGAAGTTAAAAAATCCAGTTGTCCTGGGAGGGTTGATGATAAGTTGACAGTTAGTTGATAGTAGATCGGCACGCTGAAGGATATCACATAAAATATTATTACACCTAACAATGAAAAAATCAACGTTAAAGTCTACACAAACTACAATACCACTGCATTTGTAAGGAATATGACTCAGCATTTCATCAAGCTCACGTACACTGTTAAAGGAACATAACTTGCAATAAAGATTGTTAGATATTTCAACACAATTAAAAGTTAATACAAGAGAAACTATTGATGCTCTAGCTTAGATTTAAAACAATTTTCTCAACATATATAGCAACTGCTCCTCCAACACGTTCAGTATGGTCCCTACAAAACATGTTATAGCTCGGGTAAACGTAAAAAATTAGACGACATGTGTGATCCAAGCCAAATTTTAAAGACGCAGAACATGAAAAACTGAATCCCTCAAGAGAATTCTGACCTCATCAAGTTTCTTTCTCAGACTACAACTATTCAAGTAATAAATATACAAGCTCTTACTGCGATTGGCACCAAATACGTGCAAGCCACTCCAACCATTATTAAACATCTATAGAAGGTAGCAATACATCGTGGCCCCCCAAGGCAGCAGCACCCAGAAAAAAAATTTTTGGCATGAAATTACTGTGCAACATCCCAGTGGCTTCGCAAGTACAATTCTTATCAGTAGAATTGTCTCAACCACTGGCCACCAGCGAAAAAATGAAATGATAATAAAGAGAATATGTAAGAAAAGCTTGATAACGAAAATATAATGAAGTAAACAATTGTGAAGTACATCAAATATTGTAATGAAATTTGAGTAATTATGTATACATACATAAGAACACAAGAAATAAGGGCATCGAAACAGCTTCAGACCCCGTATTGCCAGTTAAATTATGCAATGTATCCACAGAAACGATCTTTCGTCTTCCGTTATTTACTTAATGAAGACGGTAATGAATAATTTCATTGAAGAATATTAGAAGTCGTTAGCATCAATGACATGGTAATGCATTGGTAAGATGATGAAGAATGTTAATGACAAGGTAATGTAGAAGGTATTGTACCAGAAAAGTTGAGCTTTTTCTTCATTTGTTTCTTAATTGTGAGCAAAAGCTTTCGTCAGTTTGCCAGAACAAATGCAGAAAACAAAGTGGCAATAAAAATTGAATGCTTGTGAAGATCACTTTTAACTTTACGTTTCCTGAAATGAATCAATGAAGGTATAACACACTAGTAACGTATGCTGTTGTGCACTGGAAGTATTAACTTGAGCTACAAAACGTAAGCTATTAAAAAGTCCTAAGTTCTAATCAATTGAGAAAACAAAAATCTTAAGTAAGCCTCATTAGGAGAAACAATCAAAAATATTTAAATTTCAATAGTCACATGATGATGACAAATAATTAAAGCAATTTGTTACTAATAAAATTTTCTTTAATCCATTCAATATAAATTGTACTTGGGTAATGGTATAATGTAACGTAGTTTAACAGACCCTTGTAGTATTTGATTTAAGCTCGAATGTGCATTACCCCAAGTCCCAGTATTTCCTTGAGTCAAGTTGAGTACCCATGTTCGAATGCCTTGGTAAAGGAAAAAAAGGGGAGACCATATTTTTTTTTTTTGCGGACGAGCTCTCTTCCCTTTTGGCAAGGGCTATGTTTTTTTTTTGTTTTTTTATTTGTGACAAGTTTGCGCAAAACACAAATGAAAAATTCATGTTAGCTAAATCACCCATAGATAGATTTAGTTTACACACTAAAGAGTAATGCATGAATTTCCAATGAATTGCCTATGTTAAACATCATTGATGTCTGGAATGCATGGTGGTGTGCACAGGTTCATTACTTCACTAATGAAGCAGTGAAAACATTTCCCACTGAGAACGCCTTACGAACAAACAATAATGCATTACGTGTAAATACAGGATGCAGCCCCTTTTTCGCAAACCAAAATTTTGTTGTTAAAATCGATGGGGCTTTCGTAGCCATCAAAATCATGTGGTCGTAAATCTTCGAAATTTACGAAGAAATGCCGGAGAAATTGACAACAATGAGAGACCCTTCATTTGATTTAGATGTGGAATTTGTTGGCTAAAAAGCATTGACGTGTGAGAAAGAGTGAGAAACCAATAGCTGTAGAAATATCAGAAACAAGCTGCATAGGATCCTTATCCCTAGTAAAGGAGACATCAGGATTACAGCATCATTTTAACGTTGCAGTCTGCAAAGGTTCCGTATTACATCATTCAGAGAGTGAAATCTATAATGCAATTTTGATCATGAGCCTGTTTTCGAGATGCGCATTTAAGGAATTAACAGCAGGGTCTAACTTCGTGGCCATATCAATTGATTTATCAATTCCGTAATATTCTTCATTAATTTTTCTCCAGGAGTTCGAGATTGTCCATGCAACTGAAACTGGATTGTTCAATAATAGGCTTCCTTAAAATTCCACTATCTAGCCAAGCAAGAGCAGTTCTGGGATTGTCAGACTTCACAGCATCAGCTTTATTTCTCGTTATAGCAGGAGAGACATGTTGCGTTGTATTCTCAGAGATTTTATCAGAGGGAATTTTATCGCTGCTGACAATTTTTTCGCGCGGAAAGAATTAAAAGTAAGTTACGTTTTCATACAAAAAAAAAACGAATAAATTATACTAAACAAAGCGCCAACATATCAAGTCCGTGTTTGAATGAAAAAAAATATTATTTTAGCCAAAAATTCATGAAAAAAAAGGTTAAAACTGCGGAACTTAATAAACGCGTCCATTCCGTTGACATCACTTCAAGTCCCCAAAATCTTCGAGATTACTTCGAAAATAAATTTAATTAAACACTAGTAGCCATAAGCATTACATTTGCTAAGAATTTGTATAACAAAGTGTATAGCATAATTCTTTCCTGGCGTAAAAAGAAATCATTAATAGTTTTCGAAAAGGTTTATACCAGTTTATCGTTTGGCCCAAACAAACTTCATATGTGAGGAGGTTTTTTGGCTTTTTATTTCACTAAAAGGAAGTAATTAATTTCTAGAAAATGAACAACGAATTTTGAATTCTACGACCGTCGTTTTCCATTGCTGGAACGAAAACCTTACTCGAGCTTCCTTGTAGCTTTGGTTTCACCGTAAAATAATCCCAAGTTTTTTGTGGTCTTTTGTGAATACTATTAGAAAAAGCTTTGCTTCAGTTTTACGGTGATTTTTTTTAAACCTGCGCGTACTGATATAATGTGTGGAGGTAAAAATCAATCAAATCGCTGTAACTCAAAAACGAAGTCAAACAAAGAATTCCTTCTGGTCGTTTACCCTGAATTCTGTCCATATACGAATCGAGCTCTGTACATA